>LKTO01001030.1:0-11603 GCA_001399465.1 Hymenoscyphus scutula | reverse complement strand
TAAGAGTTTAAGAGCTAGATAAAGAGGTAATATAGACTTACTATCTATAAATTTAAGTTAGATAATAAAATAGAACTAATTAGAATTAAGAGTATAATAGAGTATAAAAGTTAGATAGAAATAGAAGAAATTAAGCTTAAACTAGAACTAACCTATATATATAAACTAAATAGTAAAATTAAATAAGTAGAATAGAAAATTACTATCTACTTAATTAAGATACTATCTAGAGTAAACTTATCTAAAAAATTATAGTCTAAATTAACCTAAGTAGCTATATTCCTTTATAACTAGACCTTATCTAAAGTATATTAAATATAGGCTCTAAACTAGATACTCGACGAATAGTTCTATAAATACCTTTAATAGTATAATACTATAATTGTTACTATAGTTACTTAAGATTTATAACTAAACTAGAATAGAATATTTATATATAGAGCTCGAGTATATCTACTAAAGAAGAATAGAGAATAAAGAAGCTATATAAAGATATTTAAAATAATACTCTATAAGTATATTAGATATCTAGTAGAATATATTAGCTATAACATCTATAGGATCTAGATACTATAACTTAAGAGAGTAATTATTACTAGAAATATAATATTTAATAAAACTATCTTCTATAATAAACTAGAAGAAGGATTAGTTAGCTAACTAATTCTAATTCTAAGAGATATTATAAAGTTAATTATTAAGAAGGAAAATTAGAACGCTAAAGCTATCCTTAAGTAGATAAGATAAGGTAATAATACTCTTAATAAAGTACTTAATAAAGCTTTAAAAGATAGAGATCTAGAGCTTAATACTTAATTCTAAAACCTAGACAAGGTCTTTAAGCCTTAAATAGACGTTATTAAAGCTCTAGAGTAAAACTTAGAGGTAGATAGAATATAGTAAATACTAATAGAACTTTTAACTCTAGACCTAACGCCTAAGCCTAAGAAGGCCTATATTTAAGCTTAGAATACTAACCTATAAGAAAGTAAGTATAGAATATATTAATATAACGATTAGAATATTATTAGTATAGCTAGTAATATACTAGATATAACGAAAAGTACTAAAATACTAAAATTAGTAAGTATTAAGTATATCTAAGATATAAATTCTCTAAACTCTAGATAATATATATACTCTATTAATAACTACTAGAATAGTATATCCTTAAACCTATATCTATTACTTCTATTAGAAGAAGATATAGACCTTAGTAAAGTAATATAAACTAAAGCTCTAATTAAACGATATATAAGTTCAATTAAGCTCTAGAGAGGTAGAGAATAGCTAAAGGTAGCTTATATAAGTAATAACAAGAGAAAGAATAGAAATAGAAGAATTAAGAGAGCTACTTCTATAAGGACAAGCTCTAGAAAGCCTAAGTTTCCCTCTAATAATAAGGATAGTAGTAGAAATTAATTAATTAATGCCTTACTATTAGAAATAATCGGTTTACACCTATAATAGGCTATACTAGAACATGTAGAGTCTTTCCTAGCTTCCTAGCCTATTATCGAGCTGGAAACAAGGGATAGGGGTGCTCTATAGGCTGTATATGCTACTATAGTAGTAGTAGCCGAGAAGGAAGATTCAATAATACTAGATAATACTCTACTAAGAGTATACGAAAGCGAACTTCCACCGAGACTAAGAAGCTACAGAGAGCTCTAAACACACTAATTCGGAAAATAGTTTAAAGGAGATTACGAAATCAAGATTGAAAACCTAATAAGTCAAGCTTATTAGACAGAACTCTTTCGAAAAGAAATCGCGGAAACGTCTCCTATACTACTTCAGTGGGTGTTCACCTTTAAACTGGATTCGATGGGATACCTTATAAGATGCTGTTCAAGAATAGTTGTACAAGGAGACCTACAAGCCGAAGACTCGATCCTCTCTACCTACGCAGCCACGCTTGCTGCCCGATCCTTCAGACTCGCTATGGCCATGGCAGCTCACTTTAACCTCGAACTCAAACAATATGATGTTGTCAACGCCTTTATTAATGCCGAAAGGAGCTCCAGCGCCGCACCAGTCGTGTGCCATATGCCAGACGGATTCAAAAAGGGGCGGTGGGGTTGCTATTATTGCTTGAAAGGAAGATCGAAAGGTGACGTAGAATTGTAGATATAAAAAGGTTGTTTGCTTCCTCAAAAGGGAACACTCGACCTATTCGGGACTAGTGCGCCTGAGGGGTGTGTCACGTTTTCTTGAAAGTCACGTGTATATGTAGTTTACGCTCGTTGCACTAACCAGGGGTTCAGGCGCTCGAGTACTTAAGGACTCCTGCTTACTCTTCTTAGAAAGCAAGCTTTACACTCAAATAAATACTTTAATACCTTCTTCTCTACCTACTATAGCGTGACTATATCTCTAATCGCTTTATAGCTTAACACCTAAGAATTATATTAGCTCTAGATTCTAGATAATAAGAAGAGAATTTAAATATATACTTATATCTTAACTCTATTATTAGACTATATTATTAATCTTTCGACTAGTCTTATACTTATATACTAGCTAGTACTATTTCTAAAACGTTTCTAGAGTACTTATATATTTAATTCTAGGTTGTCTTTATCTACTCTTTCTCTATTATTAGTTATAAACCTAGCTAAAGAAGCTATAAAGGAATTTAGCTAAGACTATATTAAAGTATTAAGCTAAATCTTTTCTAATAAAAGTATAGTATCTATAGATAGAGTAGAGTTAGTATAAGTTCTCTAAAAGTTATCTATATCTTATTTATACTAATCGTACTACTTCTTTATCTAGTTAAGCTAATCTTAGGTCTTAGAACTATACTAACATAACTAGAGCTACTATATATTAAGCTTTACTATTATAGTAAGGTAATATTCTAGAGAGCGCTAGACTTTATTCTCGAAAAGTAAGATATTATCTTCTATATTACTATCTAGCTTGTCTACTACGCTAGATATACTAGAATTATTTATAGCGCTAGTCTTATTATTATAGCTATTAAATATACTATCTACCTTAGTATCTACTATACTATTTATCTTATTATTACTAGACTAGTAACCTTTCTTATAGTATTACTAGAGTATTAAGAGACGAGATATAATAAATAAGCTATATAATAGTTCTAAATATAGTTAGTAATAGGTTAAAAGATATAATAATTAGTAGCGATTAACTAAGAAGAGTAAGAAGAGAGAGTAGAAGATAGAAAATTAGTTAAGAAAGTAAGAAACCTTAATAGAGAAGTAATAAGTATAAGAGAGAATCTATAAGAGGCGATAGCTATTCTTATAGATATCTTAATAATAAAGTTAGTTAATATAGTAAAGACTATTTAGAAGAGAGCTTCTTTAGATACTATAGTACCTCTCTAGAGTAGAGAATAGTAGAGAACGTAATAATATTAATAATCGTTATAATAGAAAATAAGATAAGTAGGTTATAGATAACAAGTATATAGCGGCTAAGAGGTATATAGTACTAGGTGCTTAGATTAAAAGGTAGAGAGTACGAGACTATCTAAAAACTAGTTAGTAGACCTCTTAAAGTAGTAGTCTAACCTCTCTAAAAATAGTACTCTTCTAACTATTATATTATATAATATAAAGTAAATATAGTAATAGTTAAGAACGCTTATCTATTACTAGAAAGCTAATATCTATAGAATAGAATTAGAAAAGCTAAGATCTTTATAAAACTTAACTAATATAATACTTATATCTTAATTAGAATTAGATTAAGTAATAAATAGAAGATAGTATTTATCTTACTAATAGAACTTTATAAGTATATAGTAATACCTTTCGAGCTATCTACTATCTCTACTACTTATTAGAGATAAAATAACTATATTCTAGAAGAACTTCTAGAGATAATAGTTATCTATTATCTTAATAATATTCTAGTATATTTAGAAAATATTAAGAAATATAAGAGATATATAAGAGAAGTCTTAAAAAGGCTACTTATAGTAGACTCTTATCTTAAGCTTTTAAAATATAAGTTTAGAGTAACTTATATAAAATTTCTAGAATATCTAATTACTCTAGAATAAATAGAGATTAATCTAGATAAAATATAGAATATTATAAATTAGAAATATCTAAAGAATATTAAAGATATATAATAGTTTTAAGGATTTACTAACTTCTATAGATAGTATATTACTAACTATATAGAAATTTTAAAACTAATAATAAATCTTACTAGAAAAGATATACTATTTATTTAGAATAATATTATAGAAATAGTATTTTAGATAATTAAGAAACGTTTTACTAAGAAATTTATATTATAGAGCTATAATTCTAGAAAGCTAAGTACTATAGAAACTAATTCTTTAGAAACTATAATTAGTATAGTATATCTTTAACTAGATAATAATAGAAAATTAATACTAGTCGTCTACTACTCTAGAATACTAGATCTAGCTTAGTAGAATTATACTATATTTAAGAAAGAACTACTTACTATAGTCTTTATACTAGAATATTAGAAGATCTACTTATAAGAAATAGAATATTAGATAATAGTTCTAACTAATTATACTAATCTCTAAACCTTTACTACTACTAAGAAACTTATAAGTAAGCGATATACTAGATAGTTAGAAATCTTATTATATTATAATATTATAATATAATATATAGCTAGTATAACTAACTCTCGAGTAGATACTCTTAGTCGAAAGCTAGACTATAAGAATATATAAGAATATATAAAACTAGTAATTTTAAAAAAATTATCTAATAGAGATTAAGCGCTAACGATTTATTAAATCGCTACTACTAAATAACTTAAGAAACTATAGACTATTAAAATTAGAGAAGTATTTAATAAAGAATATATAAGATAAGAGATTAGTAAATCCTATAATATATACTCTATAGAAGTAGTTTACTAGTTAGTAGATATAGATATAAGTAAGAGGCTTATAAACTAGAAAAGAAAAGTCTTTATCTCTTTAATAATAGTAAATAAATTAGTTAAAGAATAGTATAAGTTACTAGTATATAACTATTAAGAAATTAGATAAATAACTCTTTATCTAAAAAGATAGTTTAGCTTTAAAGATAACTTAAACTAAATAGTAAAGAAAGTAATAGCGAAGTATAATATCTATACTCGAAATAAGACTTCTTACTATATACTATATAGATAGATAGATACTACTCTAATACTATTAATCTCTTAGAAATTAATATTCTAGAACTTTATTATTAAACTACTAAAGTCTAAGAATCTAATAATAGAAGTATAATATAACTTAATTCTAGTTATTATAGAATAGCTTATAAAATATATAATTCTAATACTATATATAGAATTAAGTATAGCTAAGAAATTAGTATTTATATTTCTAAAAGAGATAGTCTTAAGATATAGACTACTAAAAGAAATAATCTTAGATAGAGATAAGCTCTTTATCTTAAGGTTCTAGATAGCTCTTATAGAGAGATTAGATACGAAAAGAAAGTTAATAATAGCTTTCTATCTCTAGACTAATAGAGAAAATAAATATATAAATTAAGTAGTTAAAGTATATCTTCGTTACTATATAAACTATTAATAGAATAATTAGATAGAACTACTACCTCTAGCTTAGTTTATATATAATAGTTTAGTAATAGAAATAATACTATAATAGTTAATATATACTTATTCTTATAGATTATCTTTTTTCTTAATAATAAGTATATTAGAGAAAATAGATAACTTTAATTTTCGAATATACTCTTTCTTAATTCTCTTAGCTATATAGCTCTTAAAGGTATTAATAACTAAGTATACTAAAGTTAAGTATAAAGCTTCTATCTAATAGTAGATATACTAGTCTTATATAGAACCTTCGTTCTCTATTCTAATAGTTTAGAGTCGACTAAGTTAATAGTCGCTTCTAAGCGACTAGTCTACTTATCGCTCTTATTATATAATATATATATAATAAAATCCTTAGATCGCTTAGCTAACCTAATCGATCTCTAAATACTATAAGAGTATATAATAGTACTATTAGAGCGTATAGTAAATACTTATAAATTAAACTATAGTAGCTTCTATATATAAAAACGAAGCTAAAGAGCGAAGTATATAAGAAAGTAAGATAGATATTCTTATAAGAACGTCTCTTCTTAAGCTAAGTAATATATAAAAACTAAGTATATAACTAAATATATATATAAAAGCTATAGTTAGAGTATAACCTCTAATAAGTACTTAATCTATTAAAACGTTATCTAGTCTTTACTTATTATATATATATATAATTTATAATACTATAGAAGAAAGAAAGTTACTTATTACTCTAGAGTTAATTATAACTTAGAGTTTCTTTCTTCTTATTATAGTAGTTACTATTAACTATCTATCTTCTAAGATTATATAAATTTTAGATCTAATAAATTAGATCTTAAAACTTTATATTCTCTAGTTATTTTCCGCTATCTAGAGGTTATTTATCTAGATATATAGTGTTATATAGTCTAGGCTAGTACTAGATATAGCGTAGACTATTTACTATTCTATAGTTATACTAGAATCTAGTTTTATACTAGTAAACTATTTCTTAGCTTTCTATAATATAGTTTATTAGTAAGTCGATTATATTACTAAGTATTAGAGATTATATCTATAGAGTTATCTTAGTTATCTAGTAACTAGTAGTAGTAATAGTAATATTAATAGTAGTAGCGATTTATATAATACTTATAGAGAATATATAGCTATATCTACTATATATAGAGAGAGTTAAACTATATATTAAAATAGTAGTTATTTATTCTTATATAAAGTCTACCTCTATAGTTTAATTAATAAGTACTTACTATATACTCTAATACTAAGTCGATTACTAAAAAAATATATAAATAATATTTATATAACTCTAGTAAAAATCTATAATTCTTAATAAAAATTAATAAAATTAAAAACTTTACTTTATTATATTATATATAAGTAATAGTAGAAATCTTAGATACTAACTAATTATAACTACTAAGTTATTAAAGAAATAATTTTTTTTTAATAAATATAAAGGTAATTTTAAGCGAATCGTTAGTTATAACTAGTAAGTGTTCTAAAATTTTAAAATTACTTATTTATATAGTAATAAAGTTAATTTTTTAATTTTATTAATTTTAATTAAGAATTATAGATTTTTACTAGAGTTATATAGATATTTTTTATATATATATTTTAGTAATCGACTTAGTAATATAATCGACTCGCTAATAAACTATATTATAGATATTAGTTATAGTTAGTATTATTTCTAAATAATTATATCTTCTAATATAATTTCTAGTATCTATTATTCTCTTATCTATAGCTAGTTAAAGACTTACTCTCTTTCTTTCTATTCTTTACTAGCTATCTAGTAGAGTTCTTTAAAGTTAGATATACTATACTTTCTCTCTATTATTATTATTTCTATAGTAATATCTCTAAATATAATACTTATTATATTATTATATTCTACTATAAATTAGTATAGTACTATTAGACTCTATTCTCTAATTATATAAGTCTAAAAGTCTAGTTTAATTTCTATAAGATCTATCTATTAATTTCTATAGTTAAAATATCTAATAAATATCTATATATTCTTAGATTAGAGTTTATTATTATACTTAGATCTTTCTTCTACTAGCTCTAAACCTAATAATTTAGATAAAGATTCTACTATTTTATATTCTTATTATAAAAGTAACTTATATTCTAAGTTAGAATAAGTATTATAGTATTATTTAAGAATAGAATTATTCTTATATTCTACTTAAGTCTTATATCTATAAGTCTCTAGTTCTTTATCGAATAGACTATAAGTCTTAAGTAAGACTACTATTTTTCTAACTATAGATTAATCTATTTCTTACTAAACTTCTTTATTTACTTCTAAGAGTACTTATTTAATATATAGATAGACTAGCTATATAAATAGTATAAGTTCTACTCTCTTTAGCGAATTTATTCTTATTCTAATAATTAGTTTCTATTTAGACTATTCTTCTAAAATAGTCTTTCTTAGATAGTATTTATCTAGTATTTATCTTTTTAGTTTAAGTAGTTTTATTTATACTATCTTTTATTCTTATATTCTAAATAAGAGATTACTTTCTTAAACTTCTATAATCGATTATCTAGTTAGATAACTCCTTCTATTATAGAGGTAATATTACTATATCTAATATTCTAGCGCGCTATTTCTTTTTATAGATTAGATTTTAACTCTCTATAGAATAGTTCTATAAGAGTAAGTCTATTCTAACTAGTCTTATTTCTATATTATTAGAACTTATTAGTATAATTAATTACTAATCTATTTTAGTAAAGGTTAAGTAATTTATATACTACTATCTAGATAGTATTAAAGTTTCTAAATATTTACTATATTAAGACCTTAAATCTATTCTATAATTAAAATATTATTTATATTATAACTATACTTCTATTTATTATCTTATTCTTAAAGAAGTTCTTAAGATATAGCTAGATCTATTTAAGAGCTAGCTCTCTTAGATATAAGATACTAAAGATTAGTTATATAGTTTAATTATTAGAAAACTTCTTAATATTAAAATTAAAGTAAATATCTATTTAGAGTAAGAATAACTCTAGTTTCTAGCGTTTTCTATAATAGATATTAGATATTTAGATCTATAGTCTCGAGCGCCTCGACTCTAAATAGTTTAGATATATTAGATATACTTTTATTATTATTATTAATAACTAGGTTATTATTAGTTTCTAAAGTTAATATAGATATACTCTAGACTAGTAGGTTAACTCTACTAGTATTAGAGCTAGTAGTAGAGGCGACCTTAGTATTAAGAGTTATACTTATAGAGTAAGTCTTAGAGTACTCTAGCGATATAAGTATATAACCTCGCTTAGTAATATAATATATTAATCGTAATATATTAACTTAATAAAACCTTCGAGAGTACTCTTAGTAGAACTTTCTAGAATATATAAACTAGATATATAAGATAGTAAGAACTTAACTATAGAGAGAATAATTAAATCTTCTTATATATAGATATCTTTATAGTTTAATTTATAGTATTTACTATAAGTTCTAATATTAGATTCGATTCTCTCTTACTTATAAACCTCTTATAGTAATTACTAGAATATTAGACTATTTATAGTAATACTAGAATATATTAGATCTTTATAGTAATACTAGAACTTATAGATTATTTATAGCTATACTAGAATTTATAGACTATTTAATAGTATCTATAGAACTTATAGATAATAGAGAAACTATAGAAAGGTAGTATACTAGATAAGCTTTCTATCTAGTTCTTATAGTATATTTAAGAGTAGTAAAGTTAGTTATTAACTACTTAAGAGAATAAGTAACTATAGATTATAAACGAAGAAATAAAGGCTAGAGAAGCTTACTTATAGATAGTCTATAATAATAATAAACCTAGAAAATCTCTTTCTTCGCTACTAGAATTCTATAGAGAGTTAGATAAGCTAGAAGCTTAGTTATAATAGATAAAAGCTAAAATTAAAGTCGACTATTATAGATATATAGAATATATTAAGTTCTAGATACTTAATAGATTATTATAGAGTAAGATACTTTATAGAATAGAAGTATAGATATAGAAATAGAGTAAGCTAGAGCTAGCTAGTAGTAGTAACTTCTTAGATTAGATAGAATTTATATTTAAAGATCTATAAGCTAAGGAAAGAGCTTAATAGAAGCTAGAAGCTAGAAGCTTTTCACTAGAGCTTAAAACTATTCTTAGAGGTCTTTACTAAATAGTAAGTCTTACTTATAGAATTAGAAGGTAGATTATAGCTTAATAATATAAAGAAGTTATCTTCTAACTAAATACTAAGCGATAAGCTAGTTAAGGTAATAATTATAGTATCTTCTTAACTAGACTTTAAATCTTACTACTCTATTATTAAGAAAATAGACGATTACTTAAGAGTATATAAAGTCTAAATAACTTAGCCTAGAAATTAGCTAAGTCTAGAAATACTATAGATCTCTTAGAAGTAATCTATAAATGTTATTTAATAGAAAATAGACGATAGAAGTATAAATAACTAGAAAGTTACTTATAAAGTATCTATAGAGAATATAGATTAGAAACTAGTATTTATAAAAGTCTTAATAACTAGTACTTAGTATACTAAATAGATATATTAGAAAGAAAAAGATAATTATCTCTATACTAGTTACTATATCTATTATAGAGCTACTAGTTATTTTACTTAATTATATCTATATAAACTAGTAAGATAGCTTATAATAGCGAATATAGTCTATAAATAGAGGATAGAGGTTAAGAAAGTAGCGCTAGAGTTAGAAGATAAAGATAAGTTTTTCTTAGACTTAGAAAACTAGAAGCTTCTATTAAAAAGCGCTAGTAGAAGCGAAGAAAAGAGTTATTAGTAATAGATACTTAGAGGTAGTTTAAATAGAAATATATAGATAAAAAACCTCTTCTTATATTAGCTTTAGTAAATAGAGTAGCTACTTTATAAGCTATTATAAGATATTCTATAGTAAATAGTCTTTAAGGCGATATATATAACTACTAAGGCTTAGAATAGATATTTATTAATAGTATAGCCTATAACTAGTAGATTATTAATAAATATAAATAACTTAAAATACTCTCTTTATCTTAAATATACTAATATAAGTCTTAGTAGATTTAGAGTATTTAGTTTATAGAATTATCTTAGACTATTTTATCTATTACTATTAACTCTCTTATATATAAAGTAAACTAAGGTATTTATAGTTAGTAGAAGATATTATAGAGAATACTATATCTTATATTATATCTTTTAGTATAGATATTAGAGTATACTAGTAGAAGCGAGTCTATACTTATATAGTTCTAAAAATTAAGAGTTATAGTTAAGAAAATAGCGAGTATTACTTAATACTAAAAAAGAATACTTACTTTTCTAAGACTCTAGATTAGAAATATATAGTAAGCTAGAAGAGAACTCTTATTTCTATAGATAAGTAAGTATAGCTATCTTCTACTTTCTTATAGACTAGAAATATAAGCTATAGATCTTTATAGTAAGCTTTATAGATATTATAAAAGTATTAGTAGAAAAGAAGTATATAGACCTATAAATAAAGCTATCTAGCTAGATAGATCTAGAATTTTATCTAGTATTCGATAGAAGAGAAGTAGATAAGTTACTAGTATATTAAGAGAGAATTAATTATAGTATTAAGCTCTTATAGACTACTAGTAGATTAGAAGAAATAGTACTATAGAGACTACTCTATAATATATTAAGAGATAAGCTATTAGTACTCTATAAAACTCTTATAAAGCTACTAGATAAGAAATTTATTTAAGTAAGTAACTCTCTAGTAGCTATACTAGTACTCTTTATATAAAAGCTAGAGAAAGGTTTATAGTTCTATTATAACTACTAGATACTAAATAAGTTAACTTATAAGAACTATTATCTATTACTCTTAGTTTAAGAAATACTTAACTAGATTAGAAAAGCTAAGTAGTTTATAAAAATAGACGTTATTACTATATTTTATAAGATATAGATTAAAGAAGAAGATAAGTAGAAAATAGCTTTCTAGATCTACTTTAGACTTTTCG
>LKTO01001029.1:0-11611 GCA_001399465.1 Hymenoscyphus scutula | reverse complement strand
TCTCTAGCGTTTACTTAGTACTTTATTTACCTTATAAAGAGTATAGACTTTAGCTAATAATAAAGTTATCTTATAAGCTAATAGCTCTATACCCTTAGCTAATATAGCTACTATCTAGAAAATAGAGGTTAGTAAGCTTTCTTAATAATATATAATCTAATTCTTAACTAATATCGTCTATAAAAGAGTATTAGTTAGGTTATAAGAAAGGAGTCTATAAGACCTAAAGGTTAATATTAGTAGAGAGAGTCTATAATACTATATTTCGTCTATTTATTCTTAACTAGTTAATACTACGCGCTAATAAGCTCTAGATCTTCGTATAAGGCTCTTTAGAAGTTATAAATACGATTAAAATATATCTTTAACTCTAGTCGTCGTTGAATAAATTAATATATCTAGTTCTTACTAATATATAGTACTTCTTAAGATCTAAGTAGAAGATTTACTATATCTTTAACACTAGTTAGATAGAGTCTAAATCCTCTCGAATCTAGATTAAGTATATATTAAATAATCGTGTCCTTCTCTAAGTTATTTAATTTATAATAATTAGCTTTAATTTTAGAGTAATAGATTTAGCTAGCTATTCTATATTAAAGTATTACTTTAGAAACCTAGTAGATCTTTACTATAGAGTGTTTACTTAGCTTTTTAGACGTTCGAATAGCCTTAATAGCTAGAATAATTTACGCTTCTTAGGTTTAAATTTCTATAATAAAGGTAATAAATATATATTACTTAGTAGTAAACTACATTATATAATATCTATAAATATATTAAAGTTAAATTTATAATTATTATAATTTATAAACTTAAATTATTCTAGTAACTTTTTATACTTTTAGTATAAGTTATAGTACTTAGTAAGCTCTTCTAAGATCTTATACTAGATATTATTATAACTAGCTCGCTTTAATATAGTATATAATCGTTAAACTAATAGATAGCTAAATCGATAATATAAGCGATAAATATTCTCTTTAGAGATTAGATATTTATAGTATTAATCTTAAATAAATATACTTATAGTTTATTATTCGCTCTATTATAAAAATAGATATCTATAATATTATATAATTAGAATCTTCTAACTATTTAAGATAAGTATATTCTTAAGATTATTATACTATATATCTAGTTTTTCTATACTATTAATATATAAGATAAATAGAATATTAATACTAGATTCTATAATATAGAATTATATATCTCTAATAGAGAAGGTAATATTAACTAATCTAATATTTAACGAATTTCTAATACTAAATCTTATAATAGTTTAACTCTTAGTACTTTAGTCTAAACTTATATCTAGATATATAGACTTATATACTAGAAATTAATTATAATCTACTAAAGATACTCTAGATACTTCTATATTAATTAGAATACTAAAGAAGTATATTCGTAGGTATTACTTTACTATAATTATTAAGTACTCTCTAGATAGATTAGACTAGAATCGAGAGTATATAAGTATACTAAATTATATAAATTAGTAGTAATCTCGCTTATACTCTTTAAGTTAATACTACTAAGCGAAGTTATCTAAGTAGTACTATTAATATTAAGAGTATTTTTACTTTCTTATATATAAGTATATATTTAAGTTCTAGTAAAGTCTTTCTAGATTAGTAGTTTATCTAATCTATTAAAGTTATTATTAGTATTAGCTTTATACTTAGTAACTATAATCGCGAACTATTTATCGATATAATAGTTACCTATACACTTTATAAACTTCTCTCGATTATAATATCTCTCTTTAGAAGTATATTTAAACGATTAATAATCTAACTTCTTATAAATCTAATATCTCTTAGTTCTAGTATTATAGTATTATTTTTTAAATTAGTTATAGTTATAAGAGTTAGAGTTATATATATTATATATATATCGATTAGTAAAGAAGACTTAATTTAATTAAGTCTCGATTAGAAGAGGTTTATATCTATACTAGATAGACTAGAAGTAGTACTTAGTTCTACTAAATCGTAACTTTATAGATAGTTATTATCGATAATATATATATTAGTTAGACTCTAAGATAACTTATAAGTATAAATTAAGCTTTCGATACTATTAATAAAATTTAGTAGTATATTTTACTCTTAGAATATATAAGCTTCTCTATATAATAGTATATCGATATAGATAAGTATAAGCTTATTCTTAAAGAAGGTCTTACTTTATAACTTCTATATTAATTATAGATATAGCTTCTTAAGTTTATTTACTAGAAGTTTATATACCTTAGAATTCTTCTTTTCTAGATTCTTATTATATATATATTATATATTAATTTAATTCTATATACTAAGTTAAAGTTTCTAGTAAGTATAGCTCTTAAATCGTTCTATAATAGATATATAAGCTTAAGAGAATCTAATATTATTTAGTTAAATCGTAGAGTTATAGAAGGTTATCGAAAGTCTCTTTAATATAATTAGAAGTACTAATATATGTCTATACTATAGTAAATCGACTCTTTTATATATATTAATAAACTTTATTAACTTCTCTATAAAGTTATCTCTAGTACTACTATACTTTATTTCTTTAGTATAGTACTTTCGAACGTTAGTTAGTTATTAACTAATATCTATAGTAGCTTATAAAGTAATAATAGTAGCTATATTACTAGGAATATTAGTATACTACTAATTTATAGAACTAGAAGAGAGTAGTCTAGAAGAAGAGAGAGAGTATACTCGATTTACTAGATATATAAGAGATTAAGAGTTTATTACTTTAGATATAATTAGATTCGATTATCGCTTAAGAATTAATTTAAAAGAGTATAATCTAATATTCTTTCTATTATTTCTAGTAACTTTATTTACTTACTTATCGATCTAATATTAGTAGTCTTTATATATTAATATCTTATAAAGATAGAAATATATTAATCCTCTAAGAGCTCTATTAGTCTTAATATATACTTCTCTAGTTTAGAGTACTTTATAGAGTAGATATAGATAGTTCTTATTAATTAATATAAATCAGTCTTTATTCTAGTTCTTAAAGTCTTTATAATACTAAAGCTAGAGATTCTTATCTATAGTATTCTTATTAGTAAAGTATCTCTTTATATAATTCTTAATATATAGCTTATTTTAGTCTTCTATAGATAGTACTATACTATAGTTCTAGAATATAGTTTAGTAGTAGTAGGTTTTAGTATAGAGATTTAGTAGGTTTTAGATATTTTATATAGTAATTAGAGCTTATATAAAGATATCTTAAGTAATTATTAATTTACTTATTTATAATAGTAAAGTCTAAAATATACTTTATATTTTCGATATATAAAGTATACTAATAAAGCTACTATCTACTATATTCTACTATAGTAGTAATAACTCGGTTCTTACTATACTAATAAAGCTATCGATAGAGTTTAAGAGTCGAGAGGTTTACTCTTTAAAAGCTTTAATATAGAAGTAAATTAGTCTAAAGATATAGTCTATTTATATATAGCTATAATAGTAATCTTCTATAAAATTAAACTATCTTCTCTAATCTATATATACTTACTAATTAGTATTAGTATATTTAAGATAAAGAGAGTATTTCGAAGTTATTTATATTTATTAATAATCTACTAGTTATAGACTATACTATTAATAAATATCTATTCTAAGCCTTAGCGGTTATATATATCGCCTCGAAGGCTATTTACTATAGAATATCTTATAATAAGTAGATAGATATAACGAAACTTAATCTATCTAACTAAAGGTATTATTTCGATAAGTTAGTTACTATATAAAGAGGTTTATATTATAAGTTTATTTACTTAAAGATAAACTTATTACTTATATAAAGTAGTTAAAGCTAAAATATATTAATAACTAAGTAAACTAAGTTAAGTATAAAGCTTCTATCTTATAGTAGATATACTAGTCTTATATAGAACCTTCGTTTCTCTAGTACTAGCTTACTAGACTAGTTACTCTATCGCTACTAGACTAGTAGATAAGTCGCTCTATCTAGTAAGTTATATAATAAATAATAAAGGAAAATCTCTTAGATCGCTTAGCTAGTCTAAGCGTTTCTATTTACTATAAGAGTTCTAATAGTACTTAATCTATTAGAACGCTATCTAGTCTTTATCTATTATATAACTAAGTATATAATTCGAAATGATAGTACTATAAAATAGTATATATAAAGAAGAAGATTTCTAAAGTAAATAGAAAGAAGAGAGAAGTATATAGATAGAGGTAGATTAGTAAGAGAATTAAGAACTACTAGTAGTAGATTATATTTATAGATAAGATATATATTAACTCTTCTTTAATATTAGTTAATTATATTTTTTAAGAGTAAGATATAAAGATAAAAGATAAGAATATTATAGAATAATAGAGAAAGAAGAGAGTTAAACTTTATATAGTAGGTTATATAAACTAGTTTAAAAGAGCGAAAAGTTATAATTCTATAATAATAAAGAAGAAGAAGAGAACTAGTTATAACGAAACTTAATCTATCTAACTAAAGATATTATTTCGATAAGTTAGTTACTATATAGAGAGGTTTATATTATAGGTTATTTACTTAGAGGTAAATCTATTACTTATATAAAGTAGTTAAAGCTAAAGGTATTAATAACTAAGTAAACTAAGTTAAGTATAAAGCTTCTATCTAATAGTAGATATACTAGTCTTATATAGAACCTTTATTCTTAGTTAGAGTCTCTTACTTAAAGAGAGTTCTAAATATTAAGAACTCTATAGCTTCTAAGAACTCTATTATATAATCTTTTAACTAATAAGATTCTATCTTATATAGTCTATTACTTAATAATACTTCTTAGAGTTATATATAAATAGTACTTTAACTTATTAGAACGCTATCTAGTCTTTACTTATTATATATTACTATATAATTTATAATACTAGTCTCTTTTATATACTCTAAAGCTATAAAGATAATCTACTTATAAAATAGAAGAAGAGTACTAGTATTAGATTAATAAATAGAAAGAATTATAACTATATAAGAGAGAGATTAAGTTTAAAAGTAATTTAATAATATAGTAGTACTACTATAAGAGACTACTTTCTTACTACTATAAGAAGTATAATAGATTAAAAGAGCTAAAGCTAAGTTCTTAGTTACTATTAGAGCTTATAGTAAGTACTTTAAATTAAATTATAGAGGCTGTCTATATATAAGAAGAAACGACTGTCCTTTCTAATATAGAGTCCTTACTAGCTTATATACCTGTTCTATCTATTCTAGAAGGTTCTACTAAGCTTAATTATAAAGTACTATAGGATATTATTAATCGAGGTTACGTGAATACATCGCTAGAATACTCTAAGATTTACTCTACAAGTATAACTCTTAATATTACCTCTCTTCTACTTTTAAAGGTAGATGTCTAGAGCTATTATATCTTCTAATTTAGTAGCAGGTTTCTATATTAGATTTATATAGCTAGTCTATTTAACCTTATATTCTAGACAGGTCCGAGAGCCTCTCTCTAGAAGTCTCTTCCGCCGCTAGCCTAAAATTCTCTCTACCTACTACTCTATAGAGTCATCTACTAAAATTATAGGCGGTTAAGCGTTATCTATAATTTAACTAGGTAGTAGATCCGTAGCGGCTAGCTGTAATAAGTCTATATTAAAGACGTTATAGATACTAGGTAGAGTATCTAGCCTATACGCGAATAGGCTAATAACCTTAATAACTATAAATTTTATAGATCGAGCGTCGAGTTTCTTACTAGCCTTCTCTGTCTATATATTTTATAAACTTAAGTAGACTTTATCTCTAACCTTATATATAAGAGTAATATTTCGTAAGTAATTAGCTTATACTTTCTAGTCTTACTAAGCTCTAGCTATTAATAATTATACTTATTCTATAATAGCTCTAATTCTTACTACTATTACTTTACTCTTTTAAATTAGAGTCTTTATATAGGCGAGTACTATTACATCTATTAAGAGGTCTATCGTTTATAGCGGGTAGCTGTAGCTAAGTTAGAAAGAGCTTATACTTATTAATATTAAATCCTATCTATTAATAGTAAGCTGAACTACTAGTAGCTAGTTAGCCTAATCGTCTTATACTATATTAATCTATTACTATAGAAGCGTCTCTACTTTAGAATTTACTCGTTCTATTAACTCGTTAGTCTATAGGTAGAAAGCTATAGAGATCTGTCTTTTAATCTATAAGAAGTTATAAACTGTCTTCTATACTTGTCTAATAAATTATAGGCCTCTATTAGATACTATTACTCTTAGTAGGCTATATAAACTATAGTATATTATAATAAACAAGTAAGTAAATTCTTCCGAGGATATAGTCGAGTTATAGGCCGCGAGTAGTACCTCTTTACCTAGACGGTCTATAAATACTACTATTATATCGAAGCCTTTACTTATAGATAATAGCCTAATAAAGTTAATAGAGATTTCTTACTATTACTATTCTAGAATAGGCAATAGACGTAATAACCCTTACTTATAGTCTCTCTAGACCTTATTACGTCTATAGATTCTATAATTATAGATAAACTATTTAACTATTATCTATAGGTTTAGCTAAAAGAACTCTCTTAAAACTACTATAATTGTTCTATTCTCACTAGAATGACCTATAAGAGTAGAATTATAGAGCTTCTATATAATTACTATCTATAATAGCTTATAATCTAGAACCTATAGTCTCTCTCTAAACTATAAAGAGCTATCCTCGTTAATTAAGTAGTTAGAGACAGAGACTTTAACTAGAGAAGCGAGGTCTATTAGAAATACTCTATCTCCTTAATAGACAGAGTCTATAAGACGTCTAAAGTCCTTATCCTATACTTTCCCTTCCTTCTAGAGGCCTTAGAGACTAGGCTTATTTACTAATACTAGTACTAGCCGAATAGTATTCTCTTAAATTATTCTATTTAGAATTAATTATACTATTCTATAGTTAAGACGTTTATGTCTCTTCTCTAGAAGGTTCTAGTCCCTTCTTATTAATATATCTAGAAGGCCTCTATCTTTATCTAGGTAGTATTAGATTATTAGGTTAAACTTACTAAGGATTAACTACTAATATATTTATCTTTTAGATAGTTTATAGACTGTTATAAAGTATTTAAGGTTCTTATAGTCTATAAGGACTATAAACTACTCTATACTCTTTAACTCTACTTTCTATTCCTTAAGATAGCGAATAATAGCTAATAGCTCTTTATTATAAATTAGATAATTATATTCGATAGAAGTATACTTCTTAGAGAAGAAAGCTATAGACTATAAGACGCTGTTCTTTACTTAAGAGAGTATATCTTCTAAGTAGTATCTAGAGAAGTCTGTTTCTAGAACTATCTCGTTATCTAGATTAAACTAAGCTAGTACTAGAGCCTCTATAAAAGCTTACTTTAAACGTTTAAAGGCTCTATTTATTTCGTCTATCTATTAAAAAGATATATCCTTCTTAATAAGTCTATAGAGAGGAGCTATAATCTATAAGAAATCCTTAATAAACTATTAGTAGAAATTTATAAATCCTAGGAAACTAAGAACGTCTTTTATACTTATTAGTACTCTCTAATCTAAAATAGCCTATATTTTTACTAGGTCTATCTATAAGCTATTCTCTACTTTAATAATAAATCTAAGATACTTTATTAATTATACCTTAAATTTATATTTATTAATATTAAGCTATAAGCTAGTATTCTAAAGCCTCTATAGTACTTTATAGATATACTTATAGTACTATTTATAGATACTATCTATAAAGACTAAGACGTTATTAATATATACTAAGATAAAGTTATCTAAGAATTCTTAAAGTATATAATTAATATACTACTAGAAAGTACTTAGAGTATTTATAAGTCTAAAAGAGGTAATAAGCTATTTAAAAAGCCTAAAGTATATTTAGAAAGTAGTTTTCTACTTATTCTCTTCCTTAATCTATATCTTATAGAAAGTAGTAATAATATCTATTTTTATAAACTACTTAGCTTTTCTAATCTAGTTAAGTATCTCTTAAATTAAGAGTAGTAGATAGTAGTTCTTATAGATTAACTTATTTAGTACTTAGTAGTTATAATAGAACTATAGGCTCTCTTCTAGCTTCTATATAAAGAGTACTAGCGTAGCTACTAGAGAGTTACTTACTTAAATAAATTCCTTATCTAGTAGCTCTATAAGCGTTTTATAGAGTACTAATAGCTTATCTCTTAATATATTATAGAGCGGTCTCTATAGTACTATCTCTTCCGACCTACTAGTAGTCTATAAGAGCTTAATACTATAATTAGTTCGTTCTTAATATATAGGTAACTTGTCTACTTCCTTTCTATTAAATACTAGATAGAATTTAAGACTAATCTAGCTAGGTAGCTTTATTTATAAGTCTATATACTTTTTCTCTACTAATACTTTCGTAATATCTATAAGGCTTACTATAAAGACCTATAACTTACATTTTCGACCTATAAGAAAGTAAAAGGAAGCTATACTTACTTACTTATAAGAATATAGGTTCCTTTCTAGTTTACTATAAACTTCTAACCTAGAATTCTAAAAGTGTAAGTATCCTTTAGCTACGTTTAGTAATACTTACTCTTTCCTTAGCTATAATTTTCCTAGAATTATTTTATAACCCTTAATTCTTAGAATAATATAAGTATAGACTTACTTCTACTAGTACTCTCTAATATCTATACTAAAGGATATAGCCTATAATACTATATTCTCTAAGACTTCTTCTACTAACTATAAATGTCTTAGTTTAATTTATATATAAGAGAGCTAGTAGTATTAGATAAAGTAGTCTAAAATAATATATAAACTAAATACTCTAAATCTACTAAGGCTTATAAAGTAGCTACTCTATTTACTAAAGCTAATATAAGAAGTAGTTTTTCATCTATATATTCCTTCTTAAACTGTCTCTACGTATCTATTATTAATAACTCTCTTTATCGCTTCTACTAGTACTTTCTAATAAGAGCCTCTAGTTTTCTAAGTCTAAGGAAGTCTCTTCCTCTTCTTCTAATTCTAGTACTACCTCCTTAACCTCTATCCTCTGTTTACAGGCTATATTAGTTATTATAGGCTACCTTACTAGTTTATATAGATATACTTAAGTAAAATGACTAGTAGCTCTATAATAGATATAGTAACTAGTATAGAGACGATTGTCTTTTTCTTTCTAAGGTACCTATTTAGTACGCTAAGTACTAGTTGTTAAGACTCTTATAGATGCTAGTTTCTAATCTATACCCTCTATAGACGCTTTACAGGTAACTCTATTAAGTGGTTTTTACTAAAGAGTGTCTATAGATAACTTCTAAAAGGTCTATAGTATTCTAGGGTTTCCTTAGTTTATAGGCCGGTGTGTTCTAGCTTTATATACTCTTAAGCGGTTATCTGTTTCCTTAATAATAGAGTAGTAGAATTTAAAATCTAGTTAAGAAGAAACTATAATTATTACCTTAACTAGCTTATCGCTTAGTATTTAGTTAAGGGATAGTTTCTTTATATCGTTAGGCTATAATCTCTCTTCTAATTCTATAAGTAAGGCTTACTATTCTATAAAGACCTCTAAGAATAGTTTTAAGCTCTATATAACGATTCTCAAACTAACTAGCTAAGGTAACTAAGTATCGCTGGGTTTTGTTCTTACAAAGAGGTATAATCAATGTCTAGGTGTTTACTCGGAGGTAAACTCGTCACTTAACTACAAAGCTGTTAAGGTAGTAATAACAATGTAATATTAAGTTGAGCACGAAGCTTCTATCTAATAGCAGACGTGCCAGTCTTACATAGAACCTTCGTTCCCTGCTAGAGTCCCTCGCTTAAGAGGACTACCTATGTTAGAGTCCCTCGCTTAAAGGGAGTCCTAAATATTAAGGACTCTAATAGCCTCTAAGGACTCTATCACATAAGGACTCTATTACGTAATCCGTACTAATATAATGAGATCCTACACTAATAGCTTAATACTATACTAGTGCTTTACTAAGGGTTTATATACAAATAGTGTTCTAACCTGTCAGGACGCCGCCTAGTCTTCACTTATCACGTGTTAGCACGTAGTTCGTGACACTATCCCCTTCTTAGCCTAGCATGTCTCTACGCTATCTGTCTTAATAAACTAACGACGACGATTCCTAACTTTCTTTTCTTTAAACATGTTAGTTTCCTACAACAAACAGAAGCAGCGTCTAGCCTTAGCTCTTTAGATCGAGAAAGCTAATCGTTCTATAGTTACCTGTTCCTACTATTCTCGTTATTCCCGCCGATGTTTTCTTTTCCTAGATAAGTCGTCTTGTTACTCTAAGTACGTTTATATAAAGAAGCCTTATAATACTTCTAGTTATTATATTATTACTCCGCGGGTTCTAACTAGAACCTGTAAACCTATATGTCGTTTCTTTTTTAGTCCTATACATAAGAAGAAACGTCTAATAATCATTCCTCCTACTAATCCTTTCACCTCTACTCTATCTAACTAGTTTCCTGCCTTTAAGGTACCTACTTAGGTCGACCTTTCTCTTGTCGACGCTTCCTTAGACTTTGTTCTAGATCTAGTGTTTTTTCGATGCCTATCTAGCTAACTCTATACTGTGGGCCGACTTAGGTTCTAGGCGTAGAACTCCTTCACCTCTGCTGAATACTAGCTGATATTCTCTCTAGGTTCTTAAGTATTCTCTAAATATAGGTAATCTAACTATTTAATTAAATACTTGATTTTTCCTCTAATAAGTCTATAGTTAAGAATCTTTTTAACCTTATACTTAGCATTTAGGTTAACTAGCTAGATTTCTATGAGTAGGGCTAGTAGTACTCCTAGTAGTACTAGTTTAAGAAGCGAGATGTAAAATACTAGGAAGATGTTTATTATTTTTAGTAGAGCTAGTTTATAATTTAAAGGTCCTTTTACTTACTTAATTCTAAACGGTCTAATATATATATAGTCTAGTTTCCTACTTAGTCTCTTTATATTAATGTTTTTTTACTATAAGTAGACTTTATCTCTCTCTTTTAGCGTTAGCTCCTAACTACGTCGCTTATTATAGTAGTATACGTTATACTCTACTATAAACTATAAGTCCTTAGCGAGTTCCTTATATAGGCCTTTAATCTTTAAGGCTAACACTTAAGCTAACTAACTATTACTTATTATTTTTATTAGTCTATTATATACTAGTAATTTATATCTAAAGTTAGTATAGAATAGTAATATAAGTGTTATTTCTATAGTTAAGCTATTATATATAAACTAAGCTAAAGGCAACAGTTCTACCTAGTTGTTCTACTAGTAGTTTATATAGTAACGAAGGTATATTTCAACTACTTAATTTATATATTCGTTTCCTCTATTAGTCTAGGGGTAGAAAGCTATCGAAAGCTTCCTTTTTATATCTAATCGCTCTATAAGAGTAGTCTAGAACTTCGAGGTAAAGAGCTTATCTCTATCTAAGAGTATCTCTATTAATATTCTATGTCTTAAGATTATATCTCTTAAGTACACGAATACTAGATGTTCTACTATACTAGACTCTATATATAGTATTAGTATTATATATTTAGTAAGTCTTTCTATAATAACTAGGATTAAGTTATATTTAACT
>LKTO01001028.1:0-11628 GCA_001399465.1 Hymenoscyphus scutula | reverse complement strand
CCCCCCCCCCCCCCCCTCCCCCAATTTGACCCCAGCGCCCGCTACTCTGAGTTGAACATGGTCGCATTCTTCAGAGAACACCACTTGAACCCTGGGTATTTTTTTCAAATTGCTTGCTAAAACTCGTTCATTGAGAAGACACATCGCGCTTCGCCCACCAGAATCCTTCAGGTATGAACTCCTTTCAGTACTTTGAACCTAGAAGTGTCTTGCGAGCAATGGAAATCCAATCTCCAAGAATATTTCCAAGTATGAAACTAACCGCAGCTGAGATGCGTCGTAGACTATCTTTAACTTGATCCTTCGACGTTATTTTGTAATTGAAAACGGCGTAGAATGAGAAGGACTTGTAACTTGATAGTTCCATACAGAAAATATTTAAGTCGACAAGATTTCCGTTTCATTACCACAATCATCTTCATCAGCTCAACAACATTCTCTTTCAATCATCATATTCTATCCAGCTTTCACTTTAAAAAATTCGACACGTTCCTTCCTCCTAGACTCCATCTTTACAACACACTCTTATTCTCTCATTGAAGTCATCTCAAATCCTCTCTTTCATCAACACAAATCGAACTTCCTTTTTCATTTTCTACTTGACAAAATGGCCAACTTTCTCATCAACGCTGGGAGTATAATTGCAACCATAGCGGTTCCTTTAGCTGAACTTGCCGCCCAAAAAGAAGGTGCATCAACCAGTTTTTCAGTTGGAATTGGTGGCTCATCTACTGGGGACTTCAATGCAGGTGGCAGTGTTCCGCACCTAGCTTTCTGGGATGTCGGAGGAGCCAGGATTGCCCAGTACAAAGGCAACGAAAACGGACATCTCGATCAAAATTACGATTGGTCAGACTCAGTCAGTAACGACCAGACCGAACCAAAAGGGTCTGCACGTCAACCCGAATATGTCAGTATTGTAGCTCAAGAATCCGACGCAATTTGTATCTCGTATGTTTATGCTTCTGGAAATGGAGCTCAATATGCATGGTACGGCGACATGGGATATACTTGCGGTGCGGACTGGTATCCCAGCAACTTCACCGTTGGAGATGGGCATTATCAGCCAAAGTGTGTTTGGATTGACCAGGACCATTCCAACGATCTTCGCTATCAAGGATTCAGTCTGCACTTTCCAGATTTCACCGCATCCCAGACAGGGCAATCGGATGAATATAATGGAAATCTCGACACACTTTGCAAGAGCGATCCCAGAATGAAGTTCTACCCTGGAATTGTACCAGACGCGAATATCCCGATTTTCACTCCTCCTCTGAAATACAACCTCGATGGATCGGATGTTGACCCCAGCTTGGTGATCAACAAGAATAAGCGGAGATCCATCATGTCTACTCGCCAACCAAAGCAAGGTGGAAGACAACTCCGTCCAGGTCATCTAGTTGTCAGCGATTACGCAGGACACAGCGCCAAAGAATTGTGTGAGAGTGCGACATCAATCGGTCCTGATTTCGTTTCCAAGGCCGAAAAGGTCTTTTGCGATATGGATACCAAGCACTGGTGGAACTTGTGCACGCCTGAGTTGACTACCGGTTGCTTTGACCTTGGTAAAATGTCCATGAGGGGAGGTAACGGAACGGCGAACTATTTGGTTTCGGGAAACCATACGGTTGTTCACAGCAGAGATACTGCTACTGGTAGAGTGCTTCCTGTCAAGTCTTACAAATCAACCGACTTGTGGGGAAACTAGAATCTCTGAGTAGTAGACTTCTGCTAGCGGTTTATAAGACGGGTTTTCTTTAGGGGTTGTGTTTTCTATTTATCTTGTCACTCTTTTTGTATTGTTGTTGCATTTTCAGGAGTTGGTAGAACATTAAATCGAGTCTCTGTGAATTTACTTCTTGAATCACAATGTTAGGAAATATCTCATTCCTCTTAAAGCCATACTAGGCAAAACCTAGTAGACTTTCTCGTCCTACTCGTCGTGAATAGTCTTGCACAAAAAAAGACTCACCCCTTTTGCAAAAAGTATATAACTCAGCACAAAACACTCTTCCAACTGCTGAGGGGGAAAAAACTTACTTCCTCCCACAATGTTACTCATAATTCACATTCTGTTCTTACACCGTTAATTCATTCACCAGGTTGCTTCATTAAAACTTCAACATTTAACACTCCCGACGACAACTATTCCCCAATTCCCCGACCTTATTCCATTCAAATTCAAATCACATTAAACAACCTACGCCACAAAACCCAAACCAAAACACCACTCTAGTATCCCTGCAAAACTCAACAAAAAAGGAAAGCATAAGCAAGAGATCTATTTCTTCTTCAAGGTCCTCGTTCAGATCATTCTATAGAAAGGGGGGGATGTACGAGTACCGCGCGAAGGATTCGTTTCATAAGCGCGGGGTACAGGCGGGGCGTCTCTTGGCCAACAGAAAGGCGGGGCATATGGAAAGAAAACGGTGGGAATATAAGCATCGTGGCTGCGCGTAAGCAGCTTGATACGGTAAGCACAAGGGACGACGAGACATAGGTATAAACGGGAATAAATAGATTTCATCTTTTCAATCTCATATAGACCTTGTTCCCCTGAAATTCAACACGCCATTGTAAACTCATTGGTTTTATTTACTATCTAAGGTTACTATGGCTATTTTATCTTCGTACTCGCGTCCACGCGCTCTCTTCTTCATCTCAACAGTACTTCTTCAGCTCCTGTCTCTTATAACCGTTATCCTCTCCTCTATAACTCTATCATTTATATCCAAACCCATCGTAGGACTATCGACCGTCATAAATTTCACCAAGCAAGCCCTTCCCATCCTCCAAGTTCTCCCGCAGAACCTCAACACCGCCAGTTCAAAATTATCACTCGCCTCGAGCATCCTTTCCATACTCATCTCTTCCATTTGCATACTATTCATAACATCAATCTGGCCAGACAGAAAACGAGTAAGTAACCATCCCATCAAGTGTCAAAATAGGAAAAGGAAGGAATAACTAAAAAAAATCAAAAGCTCCATCCCATCACACCCCTAACAACCCTCTCCCTCCTCCTCTCCAACGCCCTCATCTCCTTCATATCAATGCTCTATCTCCAAATCACATACCTCAATTCCTCAACTTTCAACCCTCTCTATCGCGGTCCGCAAAGTCTCTACGACAAAGGGAGGTTTGATTTCGAAGCCTGGAGTTGTCAGGTTACTCGTTACCAGAGCAGTTTTCCCGATTCGCTGTGCGGTGGCGCGAAAGCGGGTCGTGTTTTGGGTATCTGTTCTTTTGTTGTTGCCGTTGCTACTACGGGGATAGGGTTTTGGGTGTTGAGGGGGGAGAGGAAGGTTGTTGCGAAAGGCGAAGGGGGGGGTATGGGTGGGAAGGGAGATGATGAGGTGGAGATGAGGTGAGGTGATATAGCGCAAGTAATGATTAGGGGGAAGATTGTAGTAGGAGGGGAGGAAGTGTTACTAGAAGATTTTCGACCTGGACGAAGTGATAAGGAGATAGCTACGAAATTATAAGTAGGTCATTGAAGGAAAACTTTAACCTCCTAGTCCTTCCCGATGTATTTAAGTTCTTCACTTCTTAGAAGGCGTCTACGCCTTTTAGCAGAACTCTGTTTTAGTGCCTTTCAACTTTAGTACTAAATTCAATTAATATATTTTATTTTCTAAATTTAACTAAACTGTATTCTACTCGTGAACGAAGTAACTCTAATAAGATAGAAGTAAAAGTTCTAAAAGAATCCTTATCTTGCGTTCTATCAATTTCCGAAGAGTCTAATAAACGAAATATAAATAGACAAAACTAAACTCCTCTAGTCTTTCCTTCTCTACTATACTCTTTATTCCTCTTTCTCTTTCTATACTCTTCTTCTTAAACTATATTTATCTAGTATATTCTTTACTTACTTAAAATAAGTAGTAAGTTTAGAGAGATATATACTCTAAAAGTAGATATAGTAAGAAGTTCTAAAATATATGTTTCCTTCTTAATGAAATATCTAAAATATTAAACTATCGAAATATATCTAACGTGGTTTATCAGCGAGTCGATCATATCACCGAGTCGATCACTAAAAATATATATAAAAAACGTCTGTGCAACCCTAGTAAAAATCTACAATTCTTAATTAAAATTAATAAAATTAAAAAAATTTACTTTATTACTATATGTCGGTTCCTAGGTGAATAAGCGAATGTGTATAGAAGTACACTTCACCAGGAATAAGACAAGGCTAGCGTCTTCGCTAGCGTACTTTGTGTAGTATAAGTAGTAGGGCTTCCTTACCCTCTCAGACAATCATCTCAATACCAATATACATGCATTTGCACCCACACTTTAGTCACCAGTCTACGGTACTGACTTGTCACCATAAGTGACACTGATATAACCTGATGTTATACCAACACTATATAAATAAGTATTTTTGAAATTTTAGGACGCCTACTAGTTATAACTAACGATTCGCTTAAAATTACCCCTGTATTTATTAATAAAAAAAAATTCTTTAATAACTTAGCGGTTATAATTAGTTAGTATCTAAGATTTCTACTATTAGTTATATACAATGTAATAAAGTAAAGTTTTTAATTTTATTAATTTTTATTAAGAATTGTAGATTTTTACTAGGGTTGTACAGACGTTTTTTGTATGTATATTTAGTAATCGACTCGGTGATATGATCGACTCGCTAATAAACCACGTTGCTACTTTCTTATTTTATTTTATTTTTATTTCTTTCCAAGTATTAATATAACTAAGTAAATAATACTTAACTAATTATCAAATTATAATAAAAAATTAAATTATACTACTCTCTCTTAAATACTAATACTATAAGTCTTATACCTAGATATCTTATTCCTATATATATATATAAAATAATAACTCTACTCTCTAATAACCTATAGATATCTTAAATCTTAAATCCTCTTTAAGAGTCTAGTAAAAAAAATCGAAAAAAATACCTTAAACACTCTCTAAATCAAAGCCCTCTCTACTTTTTATTAAGAAAAAGAAGAAAGAAAAAAAAAAGATAATAAAATTCTAGAGAATAATTAAAAATAAATATCTTTATCTAAATCTTAAAAAGATAGTAGTAGGTTACTTCTTAGTACTTACTTTTACTCTTACTCTTACTCTTACTCTTACTCTTACTCTTACTCTTACTCTTACTCTTACTCTTACTCTTACTCTTACTCTTACTCTTAACCTATTCTCTAACTCTCTATCTACTATTCTCTAACTCTCTATCTACTATTCTCTTTCTCTTATACTACCTTCTCTCTATTCTCTTTCTCTTATACTATACTATACTATATACTTAGAAACTAAACTAAACTCCCCATCTACTAACGAACTAACGAACTATCGCTAAGTGGATTCTATCTATAATAACCTACTATCTATCTACGTAACCCTATTAATCATCTCATCTTATCTCATCTCATCTCATCTCATCTCTTCCTTACAATCCTTACTATTCATTAAAGGAAACCTATACGATTATATATTTTTACTTCATTTATTCATTCTTACTTTATTCATTTATTCGAGTTGAGTTCTCAATTTCATTTTCATTTTCAATTTCATTTTCAATTTCATGACTTCTTTACTTCTTTACACATTACACCTATCATCTGCTCTTCTTCCAAGCTTCTCACCCCTCATCTCATCTCTCCATCTCCCCGTCCCCTCATCTTCTCTTCTTCCAAGCTTCTCTCCCCTTCTCTCCCCCTCCTCCCCTCATCCCTCCACGCTCTCCCCCTCCCCTCCTCCATAATCGAAAAAGTTAAAAACTCAAACAAGGAACAAAATTGAAAAGAAAGAGAAAAGAAAAGGCAATAAGAAACAACTCGCTATCAACCAACCAATCCCATCCCATTCCAATCCGTAGAACTCCATAGCTAGGTCTCTCTCGCAAGAAAAAAAAGACAAAAACAAAGTACAAGCGCAAGATATGGGATGTAGCAGTCTACCTTCTTTCCTCTCTCGCTCTCTCTCTCAACCACACAACCACTCATCCCCACACACAGCCCCCTACTCCTCCTCCAAAAACCCCATAATCGCCCGAATCCCCCCCGCACCAAGTCCCCCCCGAGGATAACACACAAAAACACTCTCCTCCCAACACCCCATCTTCGCCCGAAACTCACTCTTATTAGTCAACTTGAACTGCCGATTAATAGCCTCATACGCCTTCCTCAGCGCCTTCACCTTATGCTTCCCCAAATTCCTGCCCCCCTCGAGCGTCTGACTCGCCCCGGTGCCAAAGGTAACTTGTTTCGTATCCGGTTCCGCAGCCGAGAGGGATTTCAACGCGAACAAGATCAAGGACTCGCTCGTGCCCGAGGGCGCCCCCGGGAACTCGAGGGCGAATTTCACTTGGTACCCGTTCTTGGGGGATAACTGGTGGAGGACGACGAGGGCGAGGACCTCGTCCTTGGGGTTCGTGGCGTAGTAGTAGCGTCGGTGGTCCTGGTCGATCCACGGTCGGATCTGGGTAAGGTGGATTTGGGTGCCCTTGCGGTTGCCCTGCCATGCTTGGATGCCGGCGTCGATCTTGGCTTTCAGGTCGTCGGGTACCGGTTGCGCGAAGGGGATTTCGACGTTGCGGACGCCTTCTTTTTCCGCGTGCCGCAGCTTGCGCGCGAGGTCGGGGTCTTTGAGGGCCGGGTTGTCTTTGGGGTTGGCGCGTTCTTCGGCGGTGCAGGCGAGGGTTCGCCAGAGGAATTTCTCGCCCACGTATTCTTCAACTTCTTTGCCGGCGATCATCCAAAGGGGTTTGAGTTCCTTGTACTCGGAGTGGTGTTTGTGTTCCCTGTTGTCTTTGAGGAATTGTAGGTAGGCGGAGATGACTTGTGGGTATTGCGATTTCGCGCAGAGGGGATCACCAACTGCAATTGCGTAGCCATTGTGTACGATGTAGCCTTGCGCTGCGCCTGTGGAGGGATGCCGGTAAATATGATATCGCTGATCAAGCCAGGAGGTATTGGCTGCATCTCCGTAGTTGGCGATGAGCTTTTCGATGGGTTGGAGGTGTGCTGTGGGATCGATATTGCTTGAGGATATGATGGCCATATCTGCATCTTCCTTTTCCCATGGTGGGTTGGTGGTACTTGCTTCCTCGTGTCTCAGCGCAAGAACGGGTGGTTTCGCGGGTAAAGATTTAGGATCTCTTGGGAAGAGCGACGCGAGACGGATATTTCCAAGATTGAGGAAGAGATAGGTTAATCTTTCCAGACCAATTCCACAACCTGCATGTGGTGGTGCTCCCCAGCGGAAACCTTCGAGGTATTCGATCATGGAATCGGGTTTGATACCTTGTTTCTTGATCTTCTTTTCTAAGAATTTCGCATCATGGATACGTTGACCACCACTCAGAATCTCCTGTCCTCGCATGAAGATATCGAAAGAGTTTGTGAATCGGTCGTCCTCCGGATCGGGCATCGTGTAGAAAGGTCGTACTGAAGAGGGGAATTTATCAAGAATGTAGTAATCAGTCTTGTACTTTTCCTTGACCAAAGCACCTAATCGAACTTCCGCTCTGGTGGCAAGATCCTCGGTAATAACTGGTGGATTGCCATCTTCGTCAACCCATCCATCATCAATCAACATTTGAACACCATCTTTGAAAGCAATTCTTGGTGTAACCTCCAGCCATTGTACTTTCTCGTGAGGATAAAAGTGTGAAATGACCTCAATCTCATTCTCATATCGATCGTAGATTCCCTGCCATAGATTTTTAAACATGCCATCGATAATATCTAACGCCTCGTGATAATGTTCTTCCAAAGCCATTTCAAGATCGAGTCCAGTATATTCTGTCAAATGGCGAGGGGTATTACTATCTTCCGCTCGGAAAACTGGACCGATTTCGTAAACTCTTTCGAAATCCGCGGCTATACACATCTGCTTTGCAAGTTGGGGTGATTGTGCTAAGAAAGCTGGTCGCCCGAAATAATTCAACTCGAAAACAGTAGCTCCTGATTCTGTAGCACCACCTTGCAACTTGGGCGTGTGAACCTCAATAAATCCTTTGGTATCAAGATATGAACGGAAGAGATTGCATATGCCAGATTGGATACGGAATATAGATTGCGCAGGACCAGTTCGTAGATCAACAATTCGGTTGTTAAGTCGTACTCGTTGGGGGAGTGATCGATTTTGTCTGAAGACCTCCGCTATTATTTGTTAGTGTTTGTAAATCCAAAAATCGAGACCACACTTACATCGATTATTAAGTTTATCCGTCAATTTATCAAAGGAGCTTCTCGACACATCCAGAGACTTTCTGCTGAGATCTGTAGATCGTCGACTAGGGGGAGTGATGTTCTTGACAGAAGGATCCTGAGAATCATCTTCCTCATCATCATCCGCATCCTCCTTGTCTCGATTGATATTTTCGGCATCGTATACGGTAAATGGGACATTCTCAGTCAAATCTCCGACCTTGTGAATCTCCAGCACATCCAATTCCCAATCGTGGATTGTCGCGTTCTTGACCCGCTTTTGAGCCTTTCGGACCCGAGCGTGACAGACGACGATGGTTTCGCTGGGGTAACGTTCGATACTTCGGACCATGTTGTCGGAAATTCCCTCGGGGTTGTACTCTCCTTCTGGGGGAAGTGTTAGTATTATACTTCTATGATATGATTGAAAAATCAAATGTCAGATTTTGCATACCCATTATTTCCTCCAAGGGCTTGAAACTTTGCAATACACCCTGGATCTTCACCGTCTGCTGTCGAAATACAATAAATACCAACTTAGCACTCATTCTCCGGAGCGTGTGAATTCGAGCTCGAAAAGAAACAACTCGCTGATCCGCTTCTATAAAAATGTCAGATCCAGTAGGTACAAACGGGGGGTACCGGTAGTACAAAGTGGACTTACTCTCAAAATCCAAATCCTTGAACAAAACACGATTCTCGTGATTCCATCTCTTGCTCATATTCATACTATAAGGACGGTAAAGTTTCGTGAGCGCAGGCGGACCAGTCGCCAGGAAATTCTCATCCTCGATTTTCGCCAACGATTGTCGCTTCTTGTTTTCCGCCTTTGATCGCAACTTGTCGAGACTCTTGCGCTGTCTATCTGCCATGATAATTTCGGAACTCTGGCGTTTGGGGTTTAGATCGAGGGAAACGCCCCGCGTCCCATTCGTGACACCATTCCCATTCCCATTTCCGTTTGTCGTGCCATTGCCATTGAGTGAGACGGGGGTCGAGGCACCACTGCTAATGCCCTCTGTTTTGCTAGGGACGGAATCGGACGAGTTGTTTGAACTGCCAAAGTCCTTGATCTTGCGAAAGTTTTTCTTGAGGAAGGACATTTCGAGGGTTTGTCAATGTCAATTAAGAGATGCGAGAGGAAACGGGCGCGTTGGGCTTAAGAGTAGTTTTAAATGGGTTGGCGCGGTGGTCAGAGACTCTTTTTTTTTGCAGATGCAACTGGCTGAATAATGGCGGTGGTAGAATGGGGCAGCAACCGGGGAGCTGAGGACGAATCAATCGTGCTGGATGGGCGACGGGTGACTGGATGTCGATTTTTTTACTCTGAATTGATTATGATATCGCGCGGAAGCTTCGGAATGTGTGATTCACACTGGATGGGTCGAAGGCGAGATTCACCCACGCGACGTTCTTGGGGGGGGAAAACTGGGAACAGCGAAGTCCGGATTCGAGATTGGGAAAGGAGTGAGTTGTTGGGAGAGGGAGGAAGAGTTGAGAGAGGAAGTAGGAGGGTTGGAGGTAGTAATGGTAATAATGCGAGGGAGGCAATTGGGGAAATGATAAAGGGGGTGGGTGGTGGTGAGAGGGGAAGGGGGGAGAGGAGATGGGAGATGGGAGATGGGAGATGGTACAAACGAGTAGTACCTGGTTGGTTATGGTACAGTACCTAAGACTTTCGTCACAGCAAATGCAAATGTACTGTAACTCTCCGACCACTGACTGACTGAATCAGGAGGTTTAGAAGGAGATCTAAGGATGGATGCCAGTGTTCCCAAGTACATCTTTGCAGCCTCTGCCTTGCCAACAAGTTTCGCGTGGCACGGGAGTCGGTCGGGATTGTCCTGGAAAGCCGGCAGTGGAGATTTATGACATCAGGGCATGCAAAAGGGAAAAGAAGCTCATGGGAAAGCTTGTCGATCCACATGCCAAAGGTGAGGACCACTTAGGTATCCACTGATGAGATACCTAACACCAGAACCATGCATTTCATCATGTTTGGTTTCGAGGTGTCGAGGTGTCGAGGGTGTCTCAGCATTTCGTGTATTCAAGGTAGAATCCTGCTGTTGCTAGTCAACGTCATATGGAAAACGAGGGTTTCGTTGCTACACTACAGTACTGCACAGCACAAATAATTTATTTCATCACAGGAACATCCCGGAGGTTCCCTCCGCCCCAGCCCGCCAAGTTTTCCCATCCTCGGCCGAGTCAGCCGAGTCAGCCGCCAGATCCGGGGTTGTCTGGATTTGGCGTGACAGTCAGCAAGCAAGCAAGCAAGTTTTGGGAGAGTATTGTACAGTCATGAAAGAACCTCATCTTTCTTTAACATTGTAGGTAGTATCATTTCAGGTTTTCCTAGGGTTATATCCGAATATCTAAATATCTGATTACGTGGTACCAGTCTCCCCTTCCAGCTTCTAATCTCTTCGTCCCCTCTTGTTCATGCCATACTGGAAACACGGCCAAGCTGCGAATCATGAACCTCATCCCAGGTGTAGGGAAGTGGTGTTGTGAAAACCCCTTTCTGATTCGCATTCTTTGCTTCGCCTCTCCGTTCGTCTCATGATACCTATTTCTAGGGGATTGGGTGGGAGGAAAATATCAACGAGAGTTATTACCCTAGGTACGAAGTATAATCTCAAGATATGTGAGTGTAGTTATAAGTGAATCTAGTCGAGGGGTGGCTAAATATTATATCTAGGTTCTATATAGAAAACAAATGGACATTTTATTATATTATATATGAGACTCGTACTCGACGGACTAAGCATCCCGTCCCATCCAACTCGACTTCTAACAAATAACAACCTCGTCCACTCTTATTTATAGCATCCTAGATACCAAGTGTAAAGGAGTAGGGAAGTAGTATTCGCCTTCTACTTCCCATTCTCTCCTCTCGCCTTTCGGTTCATCGTATCTAATTTCCTCCAAACAGAAACCAAGCCACCAACCTAGAAATAGAGTATAATCTACAGCCAGTTCATCTACATCCCACATCCACCTTTCCAAAGCCAATCCCCGATTGATAACATTCCCATCCCCAACCCTAGAACAACACTCAAAGATATCCTCAGGATCCCCGCCAACCTATTTAATATATCCCCATCACACCAACACAACTCCTCACCATCTATATCCATCTAGCAATCTCTCAATCCATCCAACAATCTCTCAATCCAACAATCTCTCAATCCAACAATCTCTCAATCCATCCAACAATCTCTCAATCCATCCAACAATCTCTCAATCCATCCAACAATCTCTCAATCCAACAATCTCTCAATCCATCCAACAATCTCTCAATCCAACAATCTCTCAATCCATCCAACAATCTCTCAATCCATCCACCCATCTCTCAATCCATCCACCCATCTCTCAATCCATCCAACAATCTCTCAATCCATCCACCCATCTCTCAATCCATCCACCC
>LKTO01001027.1:0-11675 GCA_001399465.1 Hymenoscyphus scutula | reverse complement strand
TATAATATATAAACTTATTAAGAGGCTATAGATACTTCTAGTTTATTAGATTTAGATTTAGATTAATTAATATAATATATTATAATTATTTAATTTTACTCTTTAGATAGTAGAGTAGAGAAAAGTATATCGCTTAGTAATATATATCGCTCGATAGTAAACTACGTTATATAATATAATAAAGTAAATTTTTTAATTTTATTAATTTTTATTAAGAATTATAGATTTTTACTAGAGTTATATAGATTTTTTTTATATATATTTTTAGTAATATAGTTTACTATCGAGTTAGCTATATTACTAAGTCGACTACTTAAAATATATATAAAAAACGTCTATATAACTCTAGTAAGAATCTATAATTCTTAATAAAAACTAATAAAATTAAAAAATCTTCTTAGTTACTATATAAATAAGTAATATTAAGATTTATAGACGCTTACTAGCTATAACTAACGATTCGCTTAAAATTACCTTTATATTTATAGAGTTTTTTTAATTTCTTTAATAACTTAGCTATTATAATTAGTAAGTATCTAAGATTTCTAATATTACTTATATATATAGTAATAAAGTAAAGTTTTTAATTTTATTAATTTTTATTAAGAACTATATATTTTTACTAGAGTTATATAAACGTTTTTTATATATATTTTAAGTAGCTAACTTAGTAATATAGCTAACTCGATAGTAAACTATATTAATCGACTTAGTAATATAATTAACTCGCTAATAAACTATATTATAGTAATTATAATTACTTATTTATTAAAGAAATAAAAAATAAGTTATAAATATAAAGGTAATTTTAAGCGAATTATTAACTATAATTAGTAAACGTTTAAAAATTTATAATTTTTTTATTTATATAGTAATAAAACTATAGTTTTAATTTTAGCTATTTTTATATATAAACTAAAAAGTTAGAGTCGCTTACTAAGTAACTTTTTATATAGATTTTAGAATATATAGAGTACTAAAATATATAGAGTACTATTAAACTATATTATATAGTCTTTTTCTAAATTATTACTACTCTATAAACTTATATAGTCTCTCTAGATTATATAGATTATATAAAGTATAGTAAAATTACTCTAAATATAGTATAATACTAAGCTAAAAAGCTAAAATAAGATATAAATACTTCTAATATTTAGTAGAGATTTATAGCTATTCGTTCGAGCTCTTTTTTATACTAAAAATCGCTAAAAATTACTCTAGTAATAGTTTTAATATAATATAGTTTATTAGTATACTATATATATTAGTATATTATATACTTTTCTCTATTTTTCTATCTTATTACTAAAAGTATACTCTATAATTAAATAAATAGTATATCTTCTTATAGCGAATACTAGTCTAAATTACTTAAATTAACTATATTTAACGAGTAAACGGCAAATTGGCTACTGTTTTCGGCGGGTTTAGCCGCTACTTTCTACTGCCGACTGGCCAAAGTCTTACGCCGCTCTACCGCTCGCGTACACCGCAGCGTAATGGTCCCAAGATGTTCGAGGGAAATAGGTTAGGCGCCGGCCGTTTCCTGTGGGGCACAACCATTGACCGAGATAATCATAGACCATCCAAGAAGAGGGTGGATCATCCATGGAGAGGTGGACCTAACCCTAAGGAGAGGGCATGATTAAAGCATAATCGTATGAAGAACCCTGGCCTCACCACCCATCATCTATCTACTCGAATATTCAAAGATGGCGAACTCTACAAATAAAGTTTCAAAGTACATTTCTCTTCGGACGGAGCGATCATCCCACTTCAAATTTCAAGCCAGTGGAAAACAATCCTACCATCTCACCGGGAAGGTCGGGAGGGACCATGTAGGTGAGGGATCAAATAGTCAAGACGGTAGATATTTAGGTGCCCGAAACTCCTATCCGCTGCGCTCGAGCATAGCACCTCTCTCCCAATCGGATGCGACAAAGTAAACAATTAAGCAAAATGCTGAAATGCAAATGCAATTTTCAATGCCCTGATTTCACATTATGCCCCCTTCTTTAGCCGATAAACTCGAAGACAGTGTTGGGATTTTTGGGGTTGCAGGATATAAAGTCACGTGCAATGCACTATAATCGCTGATAAACGGATTGAATCGACTGCTGTTCTACAGTGGTAAGTAGCCCGTATATATAGGGCCTCAGGCACCAAATTCCAATAGACAGGGCGGTACCCCGCCATCACGTGCACTGGACCGCCTCACGCTTTTAGAAACGCGAAAGGTGTTCGGAACAACATCTTCTCTCGACTTGAATGACCCCATACGTCGATGTTTTTCAATCCAACGTTCCTACTCAACTGTTACACCTGGCTATTTATACAACAACACGACAAGCAAACATCGGAGCGCTGCCCTCCTCTCAATCTTGTGGCGCTCCGCAAGCTTGCATAGCCAATGGATGGCGACTGAAATTTTCGAGCTGAATCCTCGACACGCCAAGCCTGCATGTGTGCCGTCCAGGAACAATATGGTTGCGCCCAGTTTTGGACTTTTCACCAAAATGCTCCTGGGAGCTTGACCCCAGGCTAATTTAATTTCGCAGCTGAAGGTGAAGGGTCGCATAGGGAGACAGATCGTGAAATGCTCTTTAATTTTGGGGAAAAGAAGGTTGCAGCTTTGAAGTATCGTAACCTCAAAAAGCCTCGAATCTAATGGTCACAATACTGAAATACAGTATTGGGCGAACGCCTAGGCGCAGGCGGGCCGCTTTCATGTGATACAGCTTCGGTGAGCGCTTCGAGACACCATCTCTTTAAGTCTTAACGTCAAGCCTCTCCAGTATGTCGCAGAAACAATTCTCTCTTGTATTCAAACTGTGGAACCTTCGCAAACCCAAGTATGGCATAAAACGAAATGGACATACCCCAAAGCGAGGAAGAGGCACGCAGCCATATTGCGCAGATCAGAGCCGCAAAAAATCTAGACATTCCGAATGGCGACTTCTCAGATTTGGAGAATGCTCTTGATATGTAAGATGTCCCTCGGAGCTTTGATTTCTGCAAGATCACTAACTGCCTGATGCATAGTCTTTCGGATCAACTTTACCAGAAGTCAGCACATTTCTTACTCGAACTCATTCAAAATGCCGACGATAACACCTACCCTGAAGCCGCCAGCCCAACTTTAGATATAACACTTTCTGGGCGATCGCTGCGAATTGATTGCAACGAAATCGGATTTTCCCGTCGAAACGCTGAGGCTATCTGCAAGATCGGGAACAGTACGAAGAAGGGTTTGAATAAATCGTCGAGATACATTGGAGAAAAGGGCATTGGGTTCAAGTCAGTTTTTAAAATCGCTGATGTTGTTTGGATTCAGTCAGGACATTATTCTTTCAAATTTGACAGGCATACTCGGTGCGGCATGATAGCCCCTATTTGGACGCCATTTCCCTACGAGCCGAGAACTGGGTATACCTCGATGTGTCTACAATTATCAGACGACTGCGATACAATGGAATTGCTTATGGAGTTGTTCTTTCTGGACAGTCGGCTGATAATGTTTCTCCGCAAGCTACGGGAATTGAATATCAATGTAGATGAGGGGCCTAAGAAACTGAGCCGCGAAGAACATACCACCCCTGAAGGTGAAGGACTAATAACTTTGAAAGAGCAAAGCAATGGAAGCCGGACATACAAAATTACTCATCACTTGGCTACGAATCTTCCATTCGATTCCAAACGGCCAGACTGCAACCAGTCTGAAATAACTCTGGCGTTTCCTCTCAGCGATACGAATGAGCCGCAACTCGAGTCGCAGAATGTGTATGCATTCCTACCTATACGTGATTACGGATTCAAGGTCAGCGCGTGAATACTCATAAATAGGATCCCTGCTAATGTGTTCAGTTTCTGATCCAAGCAGATTTTTTGTTGATCGCAAGCCGCGAAGACATACTCGCATCCTCACCTTGGAATCGCGCTCTTCTTGAGAGCATCCCAGATGCTTTTCGCCGCGCTGTCGACGATTTCAACTCCGGACATCTCAAATACTCCTGGATTGGCTTTTTGAAGAAGAGATCCCCGTTCGTGGACTTCTTTTCCTCTTTGGAAGATTCAATCGTTCGAGCGTTAGCAAATTCACCTGTCATAGAATCGCAAGCTGGGGAGCTCACTGTCCCATCAAAGCTGAAAATGTTAAACTTCAATACCTTTGGGCATTTTGGAGAACACTTTGATCCGGCCAGCATAGCTGAAAGCAAATACGTATCGAGCAAGTATTCTTACAGCACTTATCACGGAGAGCTCGCCCGCCTTGGGGTCGAAGAAATTGCTCCCCGTGAGTTCATCCAAGACCTGGGAAAATTCATTGAATCTTCCCCTCAAGTGTTCCAAAATATGCCAGACATATGGCACTCAAATCTCAGTAAAATGATTCACCATCTGATGACTGCTGAACCTGCACTCAGAACGTTGGTCACTGAGTTGAAAATTGTTCCTCTCAAAAGTGGTGAATGGGTTTCGGCAAGCCAGCAATCACTCCATTTCGCAGATGTTACCTATGATTCAGCAAAGGTTTTGAAAGTCCCGAATGGCATCCCTTTACCTGAGATTGACCCCCAAGCAGCATCCAAAGATGCCAGAAGAACACTTTTTACAAGCATGGGGGCTCTACCATGGACAAATAATAACGTGTGCGAGATCATCACCACGATCCATTCATCTAGCTCGTTTCTCCCTCAGACGCTCACACGAAAAGACCTAGTCTCGCACCTCATGTTTCTGTTCTGCTCAGGGTGGACGGATTCATCTAGGTGGTCGGATGCTAAACCAACCACTCTCTGGATGGCAACAAGGTCAAGTTCTGTCACGAAAAGTGATGAGATATACATGCTTTCTGACACGGCAGGTACTGCTTCAACGTGCTTGGAACAATTTCAAGACAGATTTACCTTTCTGCATGAAGACTACATGAAATTGGTTCCACAGGAAAGACAATCGCAGCTCCAGGAGTGGATGGAAGAAAACTTGGGAGTCGCAGAGTATCCACGGATAGTCGGCAGAACACCTTTCGATGTTGGACTGAATAAAGATTTTCAATTCCTCCTAGACAATTCGGATTACCTTTCCATCCTCCTATTGCTAGTGGATCACTGGAATTTCTATGCCACATCGATAGTTCAGGATCCGAATCTTCCAGATAGACAAAATCGCAAGCAAATTGTCAGAGAATCTATTGGAAATATGTCTGTAGCCTGTAGGGGTGGGGTTTCTGCAAGCTTGAAGGATACTATGCTGCCTACGCATGAGGTAGTAGCTGCAAAGATGACCTCTACACTATCGGAAGGTTCTTTGTTATTCATTGATCTTCCCTATCCAGAAGATCCAAAGTGGAATATTCTCAGTCACTTTGGTGTGGTGGTTAACATAGGTATCGACCATTTCATCAATCACCTAACCTTTTTAAGGACCTCAGGAGCTACGTTGGAGGCAACTTCTGAGCTTTACATGCAGATATATCATCAATGCAACTTCAAACCAACCATTATCGAGTAAGTCAAGTTATTCCAAATTTCATGGGGAAAGGAACTTTAGTTGATAGGTTACAGCGACTGTAAGAAGCGTTTCAGTACTGAGAACTTGATTTTCATACCGAAGCCGGGAAATCAAAATGCTTGGATTACTCTTCAAGATTGCGTCTGGAAAGGTCCAAAATGTCTGATGAAGACTGTGTGTCTTGCGAATTTTTATCCCCAACATCATCCTTTTTTTTGCTCTATATTAGGTCTTTATGTAGCCGGATGGCGTACATTGACCAACGAGGCGTCCAAGATCGAAGCTTTTGATTGTATTGACTACATCTCCGAGATATTTGTGACCATCAACGACCAATTGCAAGGGTTGGAGGAACAAGACCACTGGAGCAGCCTGTCAATGGTCAATGTCCTGAAAACATCAAAGATATTTCCCATCGATGAAGGAAGATCGCATGGCACATTTGACTATTTAAGCACATGCCAGGATGATGCCACTTGGTTTATTGCCGACAGACCACATTTTAAAGTCGCGTTTCAAGGTCTTGTTCCACTTCTAGCGATCAAGGAGGAGACTATGGGGAAGATTGGGCCCCTGATTGGGGCACTCGATTGGAATCGAAGACTGCTCTCACGACTAGCACATGGAATTTCTCAACCAGACGGAGACATGCGGCTGAACTACAGGTATACCAAATCTTTGTGCTCAAAAGCTCGCTATATCGTGAGGTAAGAAGGAACCGTATAGTCTTTGGAGAGTCTCTGCACCTCATCACTTCTAACCCCCTACGCCGCTGTTTCTGTTCTAACGGATTTTGCAGGCTCTTGTCGCCAGACGTGGAGAAAAGAGGCGACATCATCCTTCAGCTATGTAACTCGAAGGTGTACACAGTAAGAAAAATAACCCTGAGGTGGACGGTCAGGATGCCTGATAGCGGTCTTGAAGTCATTGGACGAGCAGACTCAGGCAGAGTGAAAGTCACTGGCGTGGAAAAACGACTAGAAATCCTGCTTCACCGCATTGACTCTGATTATTCACGCCCGCCGTTCGAATTATTAGAAGAGCTGACGACCTTTTGCCAACTGAAAGACGCGTCTCATATTACGCTTCTCCATTGGCTTATGTCTGAAACCAATATCTCCGAAATTGCCAACGTCTTTGAGAGAAGGGGGCTACAGCATGACATACCTGAGGCCAATGCTTTGCAACAATCGGGTGAATTGAACCCACACTTCTGGAATGATCCTTCGAGAAACAGTCAAGATAATCTTGCGGATATGGAGAATGAAGCAGTTACTCTGGATGCTATTTCGGCATTCATGAATCGATTCAACAAAATGAGTCAATGGGATGAGGTCAAAAGTCGCGAATGGTCGAAAACAAACACGGACATGGTGCTATCCCATCTTTGCAGACTTGAAAATGTAGATCCTTACTCTCTGCTTCCTCAAGTAAGCTCTGATCCTTGGCTACAACGACTACAGCGAGGTGGTGGGTTTCGCGACGACCCAACTTCCATATCTTTCGTGCATACACACGGTGAGGGCAGCTCTGTTTCACGGCCTCATCGAATCTTCGCAGCTACTGTTGAGATTACCAAAGATAGAGGGATCCAGATCATGACTCTACCAGATACCACGGCAGATGTTGGAAATGATACGATTTCTTCTGGAGAACTCTATGTTAGTACCCTCAGTGGAAACCCCCTGTCTGGTGAATGGATGCAGCATACTAATAGTTGAAAAAGGTCTCCAAGATGCTTGAAAAGGAATTGTGCGGCGCTTATCAGCCAGAAGTGCACTGGACAAGTTCCCGCCGAGGGCAGTTCGGACTCCCCCCCTTCCAGGAAGACTCATTCGAGTCCTCGACCTTCACGATTAGAGATTATGCCGGTTCTGCTGCTTTCACGGAAATGCTCGCGAGGAAATCTAGCTTTCGCCCCGAAAAAAGCAATAAGTTCCCAGTCTACCACATTGAAGTTGCTACAACAGAGGGTGATATTTTGTCAGAGTTCGCTATAGAGCCTTCCCAGGTGCACAAGGTCGGTCTTTACAGCTCCTGAGCATTATTATATTCCTTCAAACACTAACAGAGCACAGGCCTGGATCTGTCACGGGAGCCAAAAGGGTCGCAGTCGAGATAAGGAGATATTTATCCTGATTCGTATCTCGGACGTCCAAGAAAACCCTCACGTGGCGCTTTTTGTTGATCCGTGGAAAATGCATGCCCAAGGAAATTTGCAGCTTAAGTCGAGTTCCCGGTACTTGGCAAAGTTCGAGAGAATTACAGACTTCATTGCGATGGACTCAACACTGGAGTCCATAACTTCCCGGGAAATTCGAGCCTCCAAAAAACGTAAACGAACCACCTTGCAACATGAGAATACCAGTGTCGACTTGAACCTTGCCGGTCCTTCACAGCTATCACCTAATAAGGCATACCGCTATGTACCGCTAAAGCTCCGACAGATCAGGCTTCTGGAGCTTCTCCCTGGTGGTGAGAAAGATGCCATCAACGGAATTGTGCATCATGTTTCTCTACCCAAGCACGCAGCATACAAAGCAATTTCGTATACATGGGGTCCAGCCCTCAAACCATATCACGTCTGCACAGCAGAAGGCAACATTCCTATCACTGCTTCCTTACATACTGCTTTGACAAGGTTTCGAGCTTCGAAAGAATCCGTCTTTGTTTGGGCTGATGCAATTTGTATCGACCAGACTAACGCTTTTGAGAAGGCAAGTCAGATTAGAATGCTACCAGCGATCTTTGAATCTGCTGAGACCGTGCTTGCATGGGTTGGGGGTGACGAAGATGGTAGTCATCAAGCTATGGAGACACTCCTTCAAATTAGAACCAAATCAGCCTCACCGGACTACTGGCCAGAAGGACTCCCCGCTATTCCATCAGACTGGCAGCACCCTGGGCTACCTCCAACCAACAGTGAAATTTGGCAGAGCATATCTGCATTATTTGAGCGCGAGTGGTTCCACCGAGCTTGGATTATCCAAGAGATTGTGCGAGCGAGCGAAGTTAGATTCGTATGCGGTGCATGGGACATAGCCTGGGATGACATATTTGCTGCTATTGAGCTTTGCATCAACTGGTCCAGTACTCTTGGAGTCACTGATGCCCGAGTCCGAGAATCGCTGTCCACTTTGAAGCCAGCATACGTCCTCGGTCGGACAAGGATAGCATTCAAGACGATGAAGTTCTCGCCCCGCTTTAGCATGCTTACCTTACTGGAAGATTTTGCCCATGCTCGTTCCACCAAAGAAAGCGACAAATTCTTTGCACTCCTCGGCATATCGTTCGATACAGAGGACGATGCTTTCAATCCAGATTATATGTCGTCGATTGAGACTATTGCACGCCGGTATGCTAATAAATTCGTGAGCAGAGGCGACGCAATGGAACTCCTTTACAGAAGTGGAATCTCAAATTCATACCCCTTCGCGAGTTGGATTCCCAGTTGGAGCTCGAATGAGCCTTGTCGGACAATCTCAACATGGCGAGGAGCTCGTGGAACATTTCAAGCTGGAAATATCAGTTCAAAAAGTATTCGATTGGTTCCAGATGCTAGTGGAGATGCTCGGAACCTCGAGGTCACAGGTTTAGTGGTTGACAGAGTTACTGCAATTGGAGGTGCTAGCACTGCATCTTCCGATATCATAACCGTCATCAACAGTCTTTCTAAACTCATTGACAGTCTTGGAGACTATTGCACGGGAGAATCCAAGGCCGAGCTTATGCTTAAAATCCCAATTGGAAACGCAATGCGACCCTGCGCCGATGGAATCGGATCACTTCAAGTTGCTATGCCGGATGACTCAGAGCAGGCAGACTTGCACTGGAGTGAGACAGGTAATCGGATAAATTCCCTCGAAGATATGATTGAGTTTTTCAAGGAGAGCCAAGATGAAAGGAACACAACCTGGAAATACTGGGTTACCGCAGCTGCTTTCCTCAAACGACTTTCCAATGGGAGATTCTTTGTTACAGAGCGCGGCTATATCGGAGTGGGCCCTGACGAACTATCATTTGGTGACCAGGTTTGCGTCCTCGCGGGAGGAAGAGTTCCATTCTTGCTGTCACGAGAATACTCAACGTATAGCCTGGTTGGAGAGTGTTATGTACATGGTATTATGTACGGCGAGTCTAGTAGCTTCACTGGACTCAAGTTGCAGCAATTCGTCTTAGACTAGTGTATTTGGTGGTCGTTGAGATAATGAATTTTCCCATTTTGGCGCATGTGTTCCTGAAGGAACATTTTACAATCCATAGTAGTGGTAAAGGTTTTTATCGGCTATTTCCTACCTTTAGGAAGGCGGTCATCTTCCTCGGCTTGACGGTTAAGCGTCAGTGTTAACAACGATGTTTGCAACAGTTAGAGTCGGGTTAACAATAGGTGAGACGAGAATCTCAAGATCAAGTACGGACCATATGTGACGGGGTCTGCATATAGCTCTTTCAGTAAAAACATGCAACAAATATGTATCATCGCAAGGGCCCGTATATGGCCCGTTTAGGACACGAGAGGGTCGATCATCCTCTCATTACTCCTATCCCCAAACTCCAGATCCCCAGACTTCCAGATTCCCAAACTCCCAGAGCCCAACTCCCAGAAAATCTTGAAGTGTGGACATTAATGATGGTTGTGGCGACAGTAAGTTCCAAGCCTATTCCGCAGCAGCGAAGTGAGGAGAGATGGTCGGGGGAATCCTGCTCGACGTATGAATCTCTGCTGCAGCGTGGCCGATCAGGTGAGCCTAGGCTAGGCAGAAGGGCCGAGAGCGAGGCGCACGTAGGAGGGGATGAGGGAACCCCAGCGTCGCGAACGAGGGTTGTTTGGCGGCTGGAAAGGAAAGAAGCCCGGAATAGGGCGAGCGATGGACGACACGAAATTCTTATACCCCGCGAAAGCGGCGGTGGGCCCGTGCACGCGCCTTGCCGGAAATGGGGGTCGCGGTTTCCTAATGCGGGCTTGCCGTCTGGTCGTTTACTAAGTTAGAGAAGAATATTATTATTTAATATATACTTAATTTAGATATAAAAGAGTTTATACTCTAGCTTACTAGTATTAAAGATATAGCGAATTATATTCTTAAATTATAGAGAGAGATATATATTAGAAAGCTCTAGATATATTAATTTATATAATAATAACTAGTCTTAAAGATATATTTTAATCGCGTTTACAACTTCTAAAGAGCCTTATATAAAGATTCTAAGCTTATTAGTATATAGTTTCGACTAGTAGAGAATATAAAAGTAAAATATAATATTCTAGACTACGATTTTTAGATTTTCGATAAGACTAGCTTTATAATAAGTATAATTAATTCTTCTATAGTTATTATATATATAGATTAATATAGTAGAGATAATATAGTTTAGCTAGATAATCGAGAATAGACTACTATAATTACTTATATTAATAGCGAAGATAGAAGTATTTCTCTATTTTTAGTAGTTTAAGAGAAGAATTATCTTATAAATTAGTATACTAAGAGTAGCCTTCTATATAACTAGATTATTAAATTAATAAGTAATAGCTAGATAAATAATAAGATAGATCTAGAATAGCTTAAGTACTTTAATAAGTATACTTCTACTTAAGTAAAGAGTCTATATCGAATACTTATTCTTAATAGATATAAGAGTTATAAATCAGCTAAATTCTAAGAGTACTATAAGATATATAATATTATTACTCTTAGAGTACCTTCTTACTCTTCTTACTTAATCTAGCTACTCGATGTTAGATGTTTTAGTATCTTAAAACGAGTATATAGTTAATAAATTAAGACTTTTATTAAAGCTTATATTAACTATATTATAAAGGTTAAGTTTTTTCTTACTTTTAAAGTAGTATATATATAATTAATAATAGTCTAAAACGCTTAAGCTAGATTCTATAGAGCTAGCTTACTATCTTTTAATCTATAGACTATAATTTTAAAGCTTAATATAAAGTTATAGATACTAACCTCTACTAGGCCTCTCTTTATTAATACTAACTCTTAGGTCTCTTAAACTTCTTATAACTCTATCGAAGCTCTTTTATAAATAACTCTTATTAAGAACTAGATTACTAGTTACTAAGAAAGCTTACTAATATCTATTTTCTAGATAGTTATTATATTAGTAAAAGATATAGAGTAATTAGCTTATAAAGTAAC
>LKTO01001026.1:0-11692 GCA_001399465.1 Hymenoscyphus scutula | reverse complement strand
AATACTTATATTACTATTCTATACTAACTTTAAATATAAATTACTAGTATATAATAGACTAATAAAAATAATAAGCGATAATTAATTAGCTTAAGTATTAGCCTTAAAGATTAAGAGCCTATATAAGAAATATATAGAGGACTTATAGTTTATAGTAGAGTATAATATATACTACTATAATAAACGATATAGTTAGAAGCTAATACTAAAAGAGAGAGATAAAGTCTATTTATAGCGAAAAAATATTAATATAAAGAGACTAAGTAGAAAACTAGATAATATATATATTAGACTATTTAAAATTAAATAAGTAAAAGAACTTTTAAATTATAAACTAGCTCTACTAAAAATAATAAACATCTTTCTAGTATTCTATATCTCGCTTCTTAAACTAGTACTACTAGAAGTACTACTAGCTCTACTTATAGAGATCTAGCTAGTTAACCTAAATACTAAGTATAAGGTTAAGAAGATTCTTAACTATAAACTTATTAGAGGTAAGATTAAGTATTTAATTAAATAGTTAGATTATCTATATTTAGAGAACACTTAAAAACTAAAAGAGAATATTAGCTAGTACTTAGTAGAACTTAAGAAGTTCTATTCCTAAAACCTAAGTCTATCTATAGCGTATAGTTAGTAGAAAAAGTCTCGAAGAAACTAGAGTTAAGACCTAGGTCGAGAATCGAGTCGAATGTAGTAGAGATATAAAAGGCAGCTAGCCGAGCAGTCTTCGCCTCTTACTTCTCTCTATCTTCCTATTCCTTCTATTAACTCTTTTCTAATTCCTCTATAGTATCAAGTTTGTTAATAAATTTAAGTCTCTAATAAGCTATTTCCTTATAACACTTCTAGATAAACTTCTACTACTTATATAGCTAGAGGATCTTAGCTATAGTAGCCTTCTCTTTATCTTATAGACGCTTCTTCTAAGTATCTAGAGATTCCTACTCTTTTTTAGTAGAGATACTCTTATCCTAGGAATTACTACCTCTATTATATTTCAACTTTATATAAACGTATTTAGTATAACAGCTAGATTAGAATTCGTCTATAAGATACTACTAGCCTTATAAGAAGCATCGAGAACAGGCTACAACTTTATATTAGATGTTTTTAATATTATTAGTAAGTTAAAACCTTTCTTCCTTCTTTTTATAAGTATCTACTTATAGTATTATTAAAAACATTATAATAGAAGAGAGCTACTAGCCTTCTAATAACATTTTCTACTTTATACTTAAGTGTAGGAATATACTAGGCTAAGAAGAGAATAGTATTATAAATTATATATATATATAACTAGATAAGACTAGGCAGCGCTCTAATAGTTTAAGTACTATTATATACTCTTATAGTATTAGATAGGTTACTTAGGTTAGCTAAGCGATCTAAGGATTTTATATAGTTATAATTATATAATAGATCTCTAAGGATCCTCTAGAGATCTAAAGAGGTCCTAGGATCTAGAGTAGATCTATAAGTAGAAAGGTTCTATATAGTACTAGTACATCTACTATTAGATAGAAGCTTTATACTTAATTTAATATTATATTATTATTACTACCTTAACAGCTTTATAGTTAAGTAACGAGTTTACCTTCGAGTAAACACCTAGCTCTTAATTATACCTCTTTATAAGAATAAACTCTAGCGATACTTAGTACCTTAGTTAGTTAGTTTAAGAATCGTTACAGCGAGCTACATTACTTAGCGAGCTACTTTTCTAGACCCTCTAACTACTAAACTCTATAACACTACTAAATCAAGCTTAAAACAGTTAATTCGAATCGGAATCTAATAAACTAGATACATCTATAACCTCTAAGCAGGTTCTTACATTATAGCCAGGTTTACGACAGATACTATAGACCCGACCAGTCTTATAGCGCTGCTTCGACAGACTCTTACTAACATCTTCGTCGCGTCTCTTTTCTTTAACTAAGCCCTTATCCTTTAAAAGCTACTCTGCCTACGATCTAGTAAGAGGTCTAGAATCCTATAAACGAGTTCTTTTCACACGTCGCTACTTTAAAAGAACCTTATTTACCTCTTTAAGTATCGTAATCCTATTAGTTATAAGCGTTAACTTATAGTTAATTACTACTGTAGCCTTTGCTAGCTAGTCGATAGTAGTAATAATCTAAGTTAGCGAGCTTCTCTAGTACTTAGCTATCTAATCTTTAATTAGAGTAGACTAGGAAATAGCTTTAATTACATTCTTTAGCGTCTAAGAGACCTAAGGAAGGAGTGAACTAGAAGGGGTTCCTTAGAGAGAAGGCGTCTATAGACGAATATCTAGCTTTAATATTACTACTTATAGGTTCTAAGGTACTAAGCTAGATCCTTAAAAGCTACCTTTAACGTTTTTTTCTATAAAAACTATAGTAAAGGACGCTTTAAACGTAGGAAAGAACTCGTCCTTAGTAATATATATAATTCGAAGCTAGACTAGACGCGATATCTAGTTACTATACGTCTATTTTAATAGGCTAAATAAGCTGACATTAAGAGGCTAAGTTAAGTATAAGGAATAAGGAGGTAGATATAGTAGTATTATATCGTTTTTCTTATAGTATTCGTTAAACTTAGTATTAATGTAGCTCTTATGACCGTCTAATACAAGTATCTGATAACAGCTAACTCGACGTGCTCGAGTTACTTAATCAAAGTGTTTAAGCTATTCTAACCCTGTACTATTATCTGTCCAACCGTTTTAAGTTGTTTTAACAACCTAATCCGCTAGTATATTACTGTTCTAGTACTAAGGCGCGAGGTGAAATTGACCTTGAACGTATAGAAAAGGAGGTACTATATAGCCGTCTGCCGCAACCGTATAAATCGCTATAGCCTATTCTCGATTACTAGGCTAAACAAGCTTTAGATTAGACTGTCGATCGGAGCGTATAACAACTATCTTTCCGCCGATTATATCTATTATAAAGCCGGTCTCGTCGAAGTTGTAGAAATCGGAGTCTTAGATCCTATACTTTATATATATGTTTATAACTAATCGAAACCACGCGCTTAACATGTCTAGATCTTCTAAGAGGGCCCTCTAGTAGTTGTAGGCGCGAGAAAGACGTGTAGAAAGCTCTAGTCGTCGTGAAATAAAGTAGGAGGTCTAGTACTTCTCGACGTGTTACCTGCTACGCTTGTCTATTAGAAGGTCGGCTATATCTTATACATCTACCTTCTAGAGAGGAAACCCTCTAGTATCTTAGTTAAGAATATATTAAACAATCGCCTCCTCTTCTGCTAGAGTCAGATTCGGCTGCCCGTGCTAGGTGTTCGTCTACGAGGTACGACTAGCTATTCTATACTATAATGTTAATCGAGGGACGTTAAACTACTTTACTAGCTTACGTTAGCTTAAACGCAGGTTCGTTTACTTTACTTTAATCGCAAGAGTGATTCAAGCTTTAATTATTTATATGTGAATCATTTTAACATAAAGAATCGCGTCAAGTAGTTAGATAGTTAGTAGTAGGGAAAAATAGCTCGCTAAGTGATATAGCTTGCTAAGTGATAAAACACGTTACGTAAAGTTATAAAGAGACTCGCTATAGTAAACTCTCGACTTAAGTTATTAAAATACAAGTTTAGAGTAACTTATACAAAGTTCCTAGGCTAGATAATATCTCTAGAAAGAATAGAAATTAACCTAGATAAGATAAGAGATATTATTAACTAGGAATTACTAAAAAACGTTAAAGACATTTAACGTTTCTAGAGATTCGTTAACTTCTACTATTAGTTTATAGTAGACTATACTAGATTATCTAAACTAATAACAAACGTTATATATAAAGAAGTACCTTTTATATAGAATAAGATTATAGAAATAGCCTTTTAGATAATAAAGAAACGCTTTATAAAGAAACTAATCCTATATAGCTATAATCTAGTAAAACTAAGTACTATAGAAATAGACTTATTAGATATAGTAATAGATACTATATATCTATAACTAGACGAAAACAGAAAATTAATATCTATAGTCTACTACTTAAGAACATTAGACCTAGTATAGTAAAACTATACTATATTTAAGAAGGAACTACTTACTATAGTCTTTACTTTAGAGTATTAGAAAATCTACCTCTAAGGAACGAAGTATTAGATAATAGTTCTAACTAATCACGCTAATCTTTAAACCTTTACTACTACTAAGGAACTTATAAGCGAGCGCCTTACTAGGTAGTTAGAGACTCTATTATACTATAATATAGTTATCTAATATATTACTAGAATAATAAACCTAAGAGTAGACGCTCTTAGTTATAAACTAGGCTATAAAGAAGCTAGAGAATATACGAAACTAGTAATATTAAAAGAGCTATCTAATAGAGACTTAGCTTTAATAGTTTATTAAATTATAGCTAGATATAATCTAGAACATATATAAAGGAAGAAACTAGTACTATAATAGAAAATTATAGATTCTAAAGGAATATATAAAGTAGTTTATTAGTAAGTACTATTTAGTACCTACTTATAGATACTAAGAAATAAGAAGAACTACTTAGTAAATAAAATAATACTACTTTATAGAATATCTACTAGCGATTATTAAGAATATAATAAAGAAGTATAATACCTATACCTAGAATAAGGCTTTACGCTAGCTACTATATAGATAGATAGATACTACTTCTATTCTATAGATGTAACGATATATATAGCTAATAGACCGTGTAAGAGTATAACTATATTAGGTATTATAAGTAGTAAGATTAATACTATAGAACTGTCTATTCGAGGATTCTAAGCTGAGGAAAGAAGAGAAGAGAGTAGAGCTCAGGAGCTAGAGGCTCTTAAATATAGAAGGTGTACTAAGAACTATATCTTAGCCGAGTCTCAGCTAGAGGCTGGTTAGACGTATAGTAGCCGCCGGGTTCTAGCCAGGGCTGGTCTATAGCGTAGTAGCGGTTAGAACTGTCACATTACCTCCCTCTCTAAAAAAAGCTTATCCTTAAGCTTATAGACATCTCTATATTATTATATAATTCCTTATATAAATCTAACCTGTTCTTATAAGCCTTAATCTAATCCTCTAAACGACGTAGAGGACCGAGTTATATAGAGTATACTAAATAGAAGCTTCTTAGCTTATATAGGTAATACTTAAAATCAGAGGCAGGATACTAGTCTAGGTTCTCATCGTGTTCTACCTAGTTAGCCTTATAGTATAGTATGTTTCTTATCTTTTTCACTACGATTACTTCTTCTACTTCCTACTTCTTATCGTCTATAATTAGTATAGGTAGTAGTAGCTCATTTATCTATCCTAGTAGTAGGTCGTCTATAGCTCTTTATAGGCGGTCTATTAAGAATATAGAGTATACCTTCGTAGAGAATAGTAACTTGACTTTATAGAAGTGTTCTACCTTCTAAAGTACTTCGTATAGACCTACTATTTAGTAGTCTAGCTTATAGCTAGGACGCTCTATCTTCTAGTTCCTTATAGATACCTAGATCTTATCTTCTACTTTGAAATCTACTTCACGTCGGTAGAGGTTAATATCCTTTCGCTTCTTATCTTACGCTTCCTTTATAATTATACGAGCTGTTTTCTATACTTCTTAAAGCTTTTTAACTACTACTTATACCTCTTTTTAGCTTAGCTTTTCCCTTAGCGTAGTAGTAGTTAGGTTGTTCTAGTTAAAAGAGGTATAAGGAGAGTAGCTGTTTAGGAGTTTAAATAAGAACATTCTAATACTCTTATAAGGTAGCGTTAGCTAGACGTAGTCTATTATTAGTAAGAGCTCTAACTAGTTATTCTAATAGTAATTAATAAAGAGATATAAGCGCTAGTCTAAGTACTAATTTATAATCTCTATCTATTCGTCGGTCTAAGAGTAGAACGCTATAGACAGCTTAATCTAAACTTCTAGTATCTAGTAGAACTTAGTCTAGAAGTTAGAGACAAATTAAGGTCCTCGATTAGATATAATTAACTATAGTACCTCTCGCTGCCTATATATATATATAATATAGAGCTAGGCTATATCCTTAGCATTTATTATCTTATAGTAAGAGATAGAGACGCTTTACTTACTTAGATAGTCGATTACTATATAGGCTATATTATAGCTAAACTTATCCCTGAGGAATAACTTAAAATCTATAGTAATATATTACTATAGGCGGTCTAGAATAGTTAGTAGATATAGAAATTCTAGCGTATAGTCTCGAGGAATATAGACTCGCTTATAAGTATAGTAGTTATAGATATACTAGACTACATTCTAGGAAAGCTCTTTCTAATAGTACTTCTAGTAAATAATTCGTACTATCTTTACTTTTCTAGAGTATATAGACGAAACCTAGTTATAAGCTTCTCTAATTAGGTCTACTATTAAGGTGTCTTATATAGAGACTACTAAGCGTCTCTAGTAGAGTAGGAGTCTATTATCTAGCTAGAAGTCTTCTTTCTATATCTCTACTTACCTCTAGAGTATACTAAGTAACTCTACTATACGATTAGTAGTTAGAATTTAGTCTATTAGTTAGCTTAGCTCTTATATAATTCTTTTCTATAGAGGCTAGCTCTAGATTATAGTTTACTAGAATCGCTAGGTCTAGTTATTCTAGCTAAAGTAAAGCCTTTATACGAATAGCTACTTTAAGCTTATTCTATAGACTAACGTCTTATTCTCTTTATAATAGAGTATTAGCTTAAGTATTATTCTTATCTATCTAGTATATAATTATAAAAGAGTACTATAAGAGTAACTTAGCTTACCTAGTCTAATAACTAGTAAGCTGTTTAGTTATTATAAAGTACTCTAAGGCTTTATAATTAGTATATACTTTAAACTAAGAGAGTATACTTTAGAGTTTAGAGCTCTAGTAGCTAAGAGAGTATATAATAGCTAATATCTCCTTATTATAGATTTCGTAGTTATACTCTATAGAGGCTATCGTCTTAGAAAAGTAACCTATAGAGTACTATTTACTATCTAGGTATAGTTGAGACAGAATACTAGCTACTACTCTATCTAAAGCGTCTATTTCTAATTTATACTCTAAGGTAGAGTCGTGATATCGTAGAAGAGGAGATAAGACTAGGCGTTACTTAAGCTCTTCGAAAGAGTAGTAGTAAGGCTCGTCGAATATAAAGAGAGTTAAGGCTTTTGTTAGATATATAAGTAGCTTAGTAACGATTCTATAGTCTCGAATAAAGTATCGATAGAAGTTATAGAAGCTAAGGAAGAACTAAACACCTTTAATAGTACTAGACTCTTTCTACTTATATATTATAGAGACTTTATCTAGATCTTCTTTAATACTATTAATACTAACTATAAAGCTAAGGTACTTTATATAAGTAATACTAAATTTATACTTCTTAATATCTACTTATAGACTAGTATTATAGAGCTGTTAGAGAACCTTTCTTATATATTTCTTATATTCTAAGAGGTTGTCTGTGAGGAACTGAATAAGTAGTGGAGTACGCAGACGTGATAGAACCATTAATGTTCTATTAGGATATAGAATAATCGATGCCTCTATCGTACCTCCGTCTACCTCCTAGTTATATAGGCCCAGAACCCTCGGATACTCTCTTCTATCCATACACTTCTCGAAACCATCTACAGTATCAGTAGCGTCAGCCTCCTTACGGACCTCCGTCGGGTCACATCCGTACGTCCGTTGCCCCGCTAAGACCACGTGCTTGCCAAGCCCCTGGTTAACCTGACCCCCTTGATCTGAGTCCCTCACATTGTCTAAGTAAATAAGAATATTATCTAAGTAGGCTATATAGAAGTTATTAAGGTAGTTAAAGAGTACGTCGTTTATATAGTATTAGTACATCGTAGAGCTATTTATAAGACTAAAGAGAAGAACTTTATATTTATAAGAACTATATCTAGTATAGAACGTTATAAGGTCTTTAGATTCTAGGTTTATATAAATATAGTAGAAAGTCTAGTAGATGTCTAGCTTTATAAAGAATCTAGTATTAGCTAAGTAAGTAAGAGTCTTATTAATTAGAGATAGAGAATAGTAGTTCTTATAGATAAGAGTATTAAGCTTATAGAAGTTAATATAGAAATAGAGGCTACTATTTAGCTTATATATAAAGAGTATAGGCGAGGCGAAGAGTATCTAGCTAGACTTAATAAATCCCTTTTTAAGATTCTTAACTAGATACTACTTAATAGCTTTAAGCTTGTCTATAGAATAATAGTATAGTAGACTATAATTAAGAGTATTAGTAGCTTCTAGCTATATATAGTAGTAATATAAGCGGTAAGGTAGAAGCTTGTCTAAAGTAGCCTTAGAGAACACGTCTTTATATAAGCTATACTAAGAAGAAAGCTTGTCTTTAATTTCCTAGATAGTTACTTTATTATTATCTTTAAGAGCCTCTTTCTCTTTCTCTTAAATCACCTAGTCTAATTTTTATAGACTAGTAGAAAAGAACTCGTTATTCTAGTAGTATAAGTATATATAAAAAGTATTTACTAAAATATAAGTAATATTAAGCGAGAGGAGCTCTTTATTTATATAAGAGCTCCTTAGAGACTATAAAAGTATAGTATCTAGTAGGCGTAGCTCTTACTATATCTAGTATATCTTATTGTATATATTCTATTTATAAGTATTTCGTCTAATAGTCTTATATATTATAGTTATAATCTCGGTTATTTCCTAGCTCTTATAACCTAAGTCCTATTCTTCTAATAGAGTATAAGGCGAGAATAAGCGAATAGAGTAAGAGAGAATTACACGAGGTGTTATCGCTTACTAGTCGTCTTAACGTCGTATATCCTCTTGATTTATTATATACTCTCTAGCTAGCATATTACGCTAGTAGTTCAGCTAGTAGCGTTAAGAGTATAGGTAGCTCCTAGGTAGATAAATCTTCTTTTAGAAGGTTAGCGGAGAGGGTTTCTCGTCGTTAGACTATATTAGCGTTCCTTGTTCTAGTTTAAGCTATATTTTAAAGTAAGCTATCTATTTAAGTCTAAGTATAACCTTATAGTTTCTAAGGTTAAGGATATAGAAGAGAATATTAGTTTATTAGTATATATCTATATAGAGTTAGAGTATAAGAATATAAGTAATAGAATTACTTAACTTACTATTAAACTCTTTAGTTATAATAGTATATATAAGCTTCTAAGGTTTAAGGTTAAAGAACTTAGCTATATTAACTATAAAGATAGTATTAATAAAAGTAAACCTATTTACTCTAGTATTAATTAAGGTATAGGTTATAACTATAATTCTAATATTTACTAGAGTATATAGAACTATAAAGTACTTTCTATCTATTAATTAACTTAAATTAATCTTTTCTAGACTAAGAGTATACTCTAGATAGAAGTCTTAGCCTAGAGTTCCTCTTTTCTCTTATTATATAAGAGTTTCTCGTCTACTATTTCCTCTTTATCTATTTCCTTAAGATTAATTCTTCTTAGCTTAGAATAGATAGTAGCGTAGTATTCTTTTCTATAGTAGTTATAATAGGTAGTATAAGCATCCGCTAGTACTAGTCGCTTTACTTTATAAGGCTTCTCGCTAGAGTCGCGAGAAGTAGTTAGAGGTGTTATATAAGAAGTTAGGCCTAGTATATTTCCTAGAAGTCGAGAGGTAGATAGAGTAGAAGCTATAATATTACTTAGAGTAGAGGTAGAGAAGCGAGTAGATTATATAGATCGAGTAGTAGATCTTTCTTAGTATAACTTCTAGTAGTTCTCTCTTATAGTAATATATCTTAGCTCTATATCTAACGATAAGTAACTAGCTAATAGTTTCTAGTAGGTATCTAGTATATATAGTATTAGCGCTATTCCTCTTTAGAGTAGAGTTATAAGTCGATTATATAAGTCTAGGCGAAGGTATTTCTAAGGAATCTATACTTCTCTAGCTAGATATAAGAACTAGGTTTAGAATTCCTAGAACGTTTATATAATCTTTATCGTTAGACGATTATAGTTATATCTTATATCCCTTACTTAGTAAGAATTAACGAAAATAGAAGTAAAGTAGTTAATTATCTCTATTACTAAAATAAAGTATATCTAAGAATCTTTATTAATTCATAGTTAGAGGTGTTTCTAGACGTCTTCTATTATACGATTAAAGATATAAAACATCTTATCTTCTATATCTTAGAAGTAGTCTCTATTACTTCTAAATTTTCCTTAGATCTAGATCTTCTAACCTAGAAACGTAGGATTAGTTCTATTAGAGAGAGGCTAGAGGTCTAGTAGTTTCACTAAGTACTTCTAGCTAGTATTTAGGCTTAGTATCGTCGATTCTAGGGTTTATTATTCTATTAATCGTATGATATTTTAAAGTAACAGTGCCGCCGTCTAAGGAGTAGCGGCAGAGCTACTTAGTAGCGAAAGGCAGCTAAGAAGCTTCTTAAGCAACTCCTAGGTTCGCGACTAGTCCTAGCTAAGTTCTCGGATTTACTCTTATAAGGTATCTAAGGGTTCAGGGGCGTCGTCGTAGTTAGAGTCTAGCTAGTACTTAAACTAAGCTACTAGTAAGTTATTATTTTCTAGGTAGCTAACTACTAGAGGTCTACTATCGTTAATATAGATTATACTTTCTTAGTTTTCGAGGTTATTAGTAGAGCTTTATCCTACTCTTAAAGTGTTCTTTTAGTACGCTTCTATAGAACACGCTTTTAGTACTATTATAGTAATTATAGTTTTATTATTTTATTTCGAGGAATACTTATCTTATTATATAGTTATATCTAGAACTCGCTAGTTACTAGATCTTCTTAGTTCCTTTTTAAAAAGTACTATAGCTAGATAATTAAGGATTATAGAGTCCTTCTATTATACTAGATAGATAGGTAAAGAGATTATCTATAGCCTTTCTAGGTAGTATTAGTAAGCTTAGAATAATATAACGATATATATAGCTAATAGATAGTATAAGAGTATAACTATATTAGATATTATAAGTAGTAAGATTAATACTATAGAACTGTCTATTTAAGGATTCTAAGCTAAGGAAAGAAGAGAAGAGAGTAGAGCTTAGAAGCTAGAGGCTCTTAAATATAGAAGGTGTACTAAGAACTATACCTTAGCCGAGTCTTAGCTAGAGGCTAGTTAGATGTATAGTAGCCGCCGAGTTCTAGCTAGAGCTAGTCTATAGCGTAGTAGCGATTAGAATCGTTATAATAGACATCTTAGAAATTAGTCTCTTAGAATTTTATTATTAAACTACTAAAATCTAAGGACCTAATAATAGAAGTTAAATATAACTTAATTCTAGTTATTATAGAAAGACTTACTAAATATCTAATACTAATACTATATATAGAGTTAAGTATAGTAGAACATCTAGTATTTATATACTTAAGAGATATAATCTTAAGATATAGAATATTAAAGGAAATACTCTTAGATAGAGATAAGCTCTTTACCTTAAAGTTCTAGACCGCTCTTATAGAGCGATTAGATATAAAAAGAAAGCTTTCGATAGCTTTCTATCTCTAGATAAATAGAGAGAATAAATATAGAAATTAAGTAGTTAAAATATACCTCTATTACTATATAAACTACTAGTAGAATAACTAGGTAGAACTGTTACCTTTAGCTTAGTTTATATATAATAGCTTAACTATAGAAATAATACTTATATTACTATTCTATACTAACTTTAGATATAAATTATTAGTATATAATAGACTAATAAAAATAATAAGTAATAA
>LKTO01001025.1:0-11700 GCA_001399465.1 Hymenoscyphus scutula | reverse complement strand
ATAAAGGTAGATCTTCTTATACTATAACTATTCCTAGTAAACTAACACCTACTAGCTTTAAAGTATAGAGTATTACTAATAAGAGATTCTTATATTTATAGAATTAGTATACTTCTAGAGATAAAAACAGCCTCTTAGATATTAAAACTCTAGTTAAGCTTAGAGGTACTAAAAAGAAAGGAAAAGAAGGTAATAAAACGTAAGCGGTTACTCTTAAGTTAATTAAATCACTCTCTAGTAAAGGCTACTATATCTTTATAGATAATCTCTTTACTTTAATAAAATTTCTTAAGCTGTTATATAAGAGAGGCTATAGCGCTACTAGTATATATTATATAAGGTTAGGTGTTATTTCCGAGCTTATAGAGGTTAAAAAGAGCGATAAGAGAGATTTAATACCTTAGAGAACAAAGATATACTTGCTAACACCCTTAGAGTAAGTACTACAAATCGATTAGAAAGACAATGCCTTTTGTTTAGCTATATCTATAGTTATTTCTAGAGATTAAAAGACATTATATAATAGGAGACGTCTAAAAGTAAGTTCTAGTAAATTAAAGACTTCTTAGGTATCTTTTAGTAATAAACTAAGAAAAGAACTCTTTATTCTAACTTTATTTAACGAATATAACTTTAATATAGGTGCTATAGATCGCTAATATTAACTATTCGCCTCTACGCCTAGTCTACGCTAAGTAAGAAGAGGTAGAGTATAAGTAATTAAGTACTAGCTACTCTTAATAGTGCTTATTAACAGCTATTTACTTACTTTATACTCTAATGTTGATTAAGTAAGAGAAATCAACTTCTGTAGCTAGAAAGACTTTAGATTATAGCTAATTAAGTTACTTCTAGCTATAGGAAGAGAGATACTATTGTTAAATAAAAGACGAGTCTTATATATAAGCTAGGACGCTAGTTTTATATCTACTAAACAGTATAGACTAGCTAAAATAGAGAAGAGAAGGTAGTATACTTACTATAAAGGTCTTAGGTATTAAGATAGACCTAAAAAAAGAACTATATTAGCTTAAATTATAGTAAACGAGAGTAGATCTTCTAATAGAAGGCTTACTAGCTATAGATGTAAATAGTATATAGTTTAGCTTTATAATAATATATCTTGTTTTAATGTATTTTATAGAAAGGAAGAAAATTAACCTCTGAATTTATCTATTACGTTATTGTTATTAGCTCGCTTTAGAATCTTAGTAGAGAGCACAGACTACTGTGATCCTGGCCGTAGCGTAGAGGATAGGCCACTTAGTAGTAAACCACGTTATATATAATAGTGAATTTTAATTAATAGCTCTATCGTTATTTTAATAGAAATACCTCTGTTTTACGATTTAGACAAGTAATTAGAGAGTAAAACTGTCAATTACCGTTCACTTAATCAAAGGCAAAACAGTTAATCACCGTTATTCAGAGTCCGACGATGCAATTCTGAGTTAACCACATCAGACCATTTCAGTTTGTAAGATTTTGCTAAAGGGCGATAAATTAGAGGTGTGGTAGTTAGCAGCAAGTCTCATCATCTATCACACGTCAACTATGAGGGTTACGAATTTAGTTTAATTCAGCTCATGGAACAGCTATATTTGGTGCTTTGGGGAGAGAAACCTTATGATGGTGAAAGCATGCGGCCAATCCTAGACAGCAGGTACATTGTTTGCACTCTTTGGCAAGGAAACTTCGGGAGGAGGGTATGCCGGGTTTTTAGTCTTCACCGAGGGGTGTTTATGACGAATTCTCTGCAATACAGTCGGTCTCCACTGCTAATCGACACTCGGACATAAAACGCGAACTTTTCTTTACGCGACTTCCTACCTTCCTACAACAACACCAAAAAATGCCACCCATACGTACTCCTATGGGAGCCATTTCTGGGAATCACGTTCCTAAGAAGCAACTCACGCCTTACGAAAGAGGGAAAATAGTAGGGATGGCGATAGGGGGGTTAACAGACACCGACATTGCAACGCGTATGAATTGCCCCCGCACCACCGTTATTAGCACCATCTCCTAAGACTCACAACGCAACAACAGCGCCAATCTAGACAAAGGGAATAGGAGGAAGTCATATACATTTACCAACGAACGACATATCATACGCTATGTACGCCAGAACCCAAAGAGCACCTACGAAGAAGTGAAGAAGGACTACGCGCTAGATTGTTCTACTACCACTATCAAGCGCATTCTTAAAGAGCATGGAATCGAGAACTGGCGCGCGCGCCGCCGCCCCTTACTCACAGAAACGAATACAGCTAAAAGACTTGCTTGGTGCCTAAGGAATAGGAACAGAAACGTGGAGGAATAGGGTATGTATATGTAGAGCGATGAGTGTTCAGTAGAGCGGGGGAAGGGCAAAAGAGACAAGTAGGTATTCCGTTCTTCGCAGGACAACAAATAGGTAAGAGACATAGTACAAACCTACGATTATAAGAAGAACATAAAGGTTATAGTCTAGGGATGCTTTTAGGACCTTGGGAGGACGAATCTATATATTATAGATAGAGATTTTGAGTTAGCAAAGTATAGGTATAGTACTAAAAGCTATCTCGAGGTCCTTAACACAGAAGTAGCTCTAACACACAAGTCTTTAGACCCTAGGTATATGTTTATACAGGACAATGTATCTATATATACTACTAGAAAGGTTAAAGAGTAGTTTACTAAACAAGGGATTGAAATTGTAAAGAACTAGCCTCCTTACTCTCCTGACCTTAACTCTATTAAGTACATCTAGTAGATACTTAAGAAGAGGGTCTTTGATATGTTCCCTGATATAGCTAAGGATACTTCTACTAGTGAATATTCAAGACAAAGGCTTGAAAGTGCTCTATAAGTAGCGTGGGATACTCTAGATAAGTCTAGTTTTAATGTTTAATATCAAAGTATACTCTCTAGAATAGAGGCCTGTATCGTAGCGGATAGGTGGCATATAAAGTACTAGCTTTTAAGCTGCTTTTATTTTTAATTCCTAGTAGTATAAAATGAAGCCCTAGCTCCTGTCTATCTATATATGTAATTACTATTTAATTCCTATATAAATTGATGTTGTAGTAAACAAAAGAGTAGTTGAGATTTTGATGGGGTGCGGGGTAAAAAAAAAAGTGTCGATTAGCAGTGGCCTAGTACTGTATATGCCCGAAAAAGCCATCGTCAAATTAACTCCTTGGAATTGTGGTGACTCTAGCCTGAATCTGCTGCGTCTGGGTTGGAAAATGGTAGAGGGAGAGTTTGGGAATAAATAAGGAACTTCTACACATGTTGTAGTTTCCTTTGATCCGTGTATTTCTGGTACGAACGTCCTTTCTTCTACACTAATACTGTGCAGGCAAGAGTGACTGGCGCTTACCTGTCTGATGCACGTGCGAAAAACGAAGATAATGCGGAGAAGTGGTTTAAACGAGTGAGGACATCGTAAACAAGGTGAATTCTGAATGCGGGAGCAGGATTGAATGTGTTGTCATATTGAGCCTCACTCGGGTACAAACCGGTACCCGATGGAGTAGGCCTCAACCCACTATCACTCTTACATACAATTCTATCACCATCCACCCTCACTGTATTATTAATCATATACGGCCCATGCCATAAACTATCTATGCAGTGCTATACACCCCAAAGGAAAAGTTATCATCTGGTCTATGAGGATGCATTCTTGGGAACAGAATAGTGTTAATGTTCCACAAACCCAACCAAAAAACATACAACTATTTGTCAAACTCGCAGATACGGCGCTCTAAAATCTCACGCATTTTGCACTCTGCATACGCCACTCGTGTTACAATTTAAATTTCTACCCCGCAACGCCCCATCCAGGTTGAAAATAGGAAGCACTTGCCAGCCAAAAGCCACCAAAGCCCAACTGTTGCCCAGTAAGCCATTGTGCGACTTTTTCTTGCTTGCATAATGGTAAAACAATTGGGCCGTCTATCATATGTGAGATTCCGAGGTGTGTGTATTGTGGGACAGCTGCTTCTCGTGAGATGGGCTGAGCTGAGCGGTTAAGCTTCCGGGTGTCATAATATCAGGAAGGTGGATTGAGGCTTCTCGCTCTCTGGTGGCTGTTTTTTGACGTCGACTTTAGATTTTGAGTGAGATATAAAGTATCGAAATCCATTTCCCCCTTTGAATAAAATTTTAAACATTCCATTTTTCAGTAAAGAGGGGAGTTTTTAGAAACATCTTAGACGTAGTTGGAAGTAAGTAAAATCACTAGATAACTCAAATACCAAGGATGGCAATCCAAAGCGAGCAAACGTAACGTTTCCTAGGTACCATCTTCATGTTCCACATCACACATTACCATTATTTGATGGCCCTTTACAATCTATCCAGCAATCAATTGGTCAAGTCCTTCAAGAAAGACATCCGGTAAGTGCTGCTGTACCATGATTACAAGTGAAACGTGAGATGTTTTGAGAGTCTATGAGTAAAAATGTATTTTCGGGCAGATTTTCCTTTAGAAGCCTTTGCTGTAGATTGTAAGATACTGTAAGATGTCGCTCTATGGGTTTTCCGCCTTGGCGCTGGGCGCATTTGGTCATACCAGTTGTAATGGGCAGTGAAAACTCTCACTCATCGATTTCTTCAATTGATCGTGATTTGCCCCAGGGGTTATGAAATTAGGCTTGTTATTGTCATCTTTCATTCTCTATAATAAGTCTTCTACCGCGAGGCCAATATCGTGTGGGATACCTGCTTTCAGTATTACTTCTAGATCAGGCGATTGCGGAATTTCAGGCGTAATATGATGTACAAGTAACCCAGTGAAAACCTCGTCATTAGAAGCTGGGTTGCAGTCCCTGAAATGGTTGAATCCTACTTTGAAATTAAGAATATCAATCCTTTGCCCCACATTAACATATGGAGATCGAGGTCAAGTCAGGTGGAGATGAGACAGATTATGGTCTGTGCTTAGGATGAGATATGATTTTGAATTTCGATTAACTCGCCTTCCAGTACAGATAAATAAAATTGTTAAGTATAAGAACTGTAGACAGTTAGCAGATAGTACCTATTTGTACCAAGTACTTTTGTTTCAAATCAGTTGTTCTGGTTCTAGGTATAGTTGAAGTGGAAGTCGGTTGCAAGCACCAACCATAATTTGTCTTATCTCCACCTAAACTAACCTCGGATACTTTTCATCATACACAATTTCAGAGCCTTAAGAGTCACTAACCACCCCTTTAATTGTCCTTCCCCCGCTTACTTATATTGCTCGAACTCCTTTCTGCAGCTCCAATGAAAGATAACAATTTTTGGATTCTGGATTTTAAATGAATGCCTTTCTTGACAATCTGGGACGCTTCCATTGCTTACTCTGATTGAGTTTCGGGTGGTATCCTAATTTATTCTCGGTTAAATTAAGCTTGAATTGTTCAATGCCTCCTAAAACCACTTTGCTCACGTATCGGTATGTCCCATAATATACCAACGTCCGAAGCTATACATGGGTAAACTAAGCCTCCAAATATATTGCTGACACTATTGGAGGTTGTCGACACCATCAAGCTACTGTGCTTCGGATTTGAATTTTCGTTCTCCTTCCTAACACGGTACTTCCAAATGAAAATCGTGAGTTTATTGCATGCAAACTCCTCACTCGGTGAGGATATCGAGAAGGGCTCGATGCGGTGATGTCTTGGCCCAACCATTTGGCTCTAAAATCATGACACTCACACAAGAAAACAACAGTCCTAAGGCGTGTAACACCGCAGAAGTATTCCCAGGCCACGGATCTGATGACAGAAAGCAAGAAACTCCGAAGCGAAAAATGATGCTGTGACTCGGAGAAGTAGAAAGCCTGCGGAAATCCCAAAGAACCCGATCGAAACTTTCTCTCCCCGAGGCGGGTTTCGGGATCCAGTACTGGAGATTTGGATATATAAGGCACGAATTTTCCCCTAAAACAAGAATATTTCTTCACCTCTAAGAATCAAAAGCAATCAGCCCTCAGAAGTCTTCTCAATACACAACTTTTCAAACCTAAATCCGAATCAGCAACCCACCCCCCAAATTCAACATGCGCTTCTCAGTCAACTTCGTTGCTGCTGCCAATCTTCTCGCCATTGCCTCTGCTGCTCCAGCAGAAGCGGCTGCTGAAGCTAAACTCGGTAAACCTTGCTTCAAGACGTCCTCCACCTGTCCCAAAGAAAACTAACCTGGGCTTATAGGAACCGCTGGTGGATTGGAGGCCAACTCGGTTGCTGGCACATATTCGACTCTTGATACATCCACTGGTGTGTTGCTTCGAATCCACCATACTGCATCAGGTACTGACAAAGTTTTCATAGGCCAATCAGCTCAATTCTGCGGCAATTTCAGCCGTACTGGGTGCGCCAGATTCTGCGGCGCTCTTGGATATCCATACTACCAATGTCTCTCCGTCCCAGATGTTTGCCGATGCCTCTTTTAAGTTGTCATGGCGGTGTCACTTCTTGAAACTCAAATTCGAAACTCGAGCATTGCGAGCAAGGTGCTGAGATTGTTTGCAGGAAGAGTTAGTTTCTCAAGTGCCCTCAAAGAGGTTATGAGAATGATATTTGTCTCTTAATGGGTTGAGTTCAATTTTACTACTTTCCTTGGCTGGATGGTATGCAGGATACTGGGAGGAGATGTCGAGATTGGGTTGAATTTGAATAGTGGAAGTTCTTCCGGGTAACAAAAAAAGCACACATAAAACGGGCTTGAGATATACACTCTCTAATGAAATCAAATCTCACCACTCATTTTCCAACAATACTCATAGGAAGCATGACAATGGAGGCTTTTCTCTTTCAGGCTTCGGTTACTTTAAAGTCCTCCAGTCTACTCCCTGTCAAAAATCCCAGATATCAAGACCAGACCTGGTCACTGCATGAGCAAGTTGCATTTCCCTTTCCATTTTCACGATTACGGCCCTTTCTGTGGGTACCAACGCTATGGTCCGGGGACGCTAGGTAGTTTCGCCAAATAACTGCACCGCCCACAACACAAATCGCGCTATCCAAGGTTTATTTTGACTTCACAGCTTTGTTCAAAAGACACCACTCGCGCGAGACCATTGCAGGGATAATAACTGGAAACTACGAGCTGAGTCTCTTCATTCAGGTTCAAGCGCTTTAGGTAGAATTCTGTAAACCTGGCAATCAAGTTTAGGTATCCAGTGACACAGCTGGACAATCAGAGAGGAATATCTTCTTAGATCCCCGAGGGGCGCGAGGTGGTATATTTTATCTGAACATTGTATAATTGGCTAATTATATAGACTTTCAGGATAATTTATCTATTCACTAATTGTATTATACTCACTTTCTCTCGTTTAAGTGTTCCAACCATATGGTATCTCTTTTAGGCTTTATATGCACGTCTGTCTACACATCTAAAAAGAGAATCAAGTAGATAAGGGCTTCTTTCTAAAGATAAGAATTGATTCTAAAGATTCTTGAGGGACAAGTCTATTCCCGGAGTGAAAGAAGACTTTTTTTATCCACTAGTTGTTTTTCTTATCTTTACCTAATTCAACTGAAAGGAGAAGGAATAAGAGAAAGGCACTAAAGGATCGGTGAATGGGAAATAATGCGGAGGCAATAGCTCTTCAAAATGACCTGGATAGCAAATTTGCTTAAGAAGTAAAAAGTCATATAAGAAGATCTAAGAGAGTAGAAAAAGTAGGAGAAAAAGTTCTTGAAACTAGACAAAAGGAAAAGGGGTCGGAGGAAGGAGGTAGAAAAGCTAAAAAGGGTTAGTAAATAAAGATATATATACAATTGGTGAATAAATAAATTATACTGAAAGTTTGAATAATTGGCATACAATTGACCTATTATACAATTTCCTACCAGGGGAGACAGTGGTCGGATGATGAGATGATACAACTTTGTTAAACGTTGAATCAAGAGAGCTTCTCGCCCGATTTTCTCGTTACTTTTAACCTCGAACCCGGGTAACTTCTCAAACCTCGGCTCATTAGTGGCAGTGAAGATTAAGAAGCGCCCACCTCTTGAAGCTCTTGTACACCAAGCCCTCTCCCCGCGAGCTTAATGTAATTTCCACTAGGTTTGCCCCTAAACCTGAAACTCACGCCCGCTCAATTTGTTCTCAAATCGAGAAAATGCGGAAGCGGCTAAGTAAGAAATTGAAGTACGTGAAATGATTAAAGCAACATGATTTTCTCGCTTTTATAAAGCTGCCTTAATCATACGGTGGTACTGTTACGGTATTATAAAAGCACTGAGGTCTAAAAACGACTAAATCGCAAATCGTAAATTATATAAAGAAGTTAAAATATGTTAAATTCTTATAGCTATTACTCTAACTAGTTAATTTATACTATAGAGTTCTACTATCTTATATCTTTAGACTCTTATATAATATAGAAGTATAATAAGAAAAGATAGTCGATACTTATAGGCTTATATATATTAATCTCTACCTTATTACTTCGACGTCTAGTATACTTATAAACTTATATATATTAAGTAACTATAGATTTTAGTATATTAGTAGATAATAGTAAAGGTAATAGTAGAAATATACTATCTTTTAAGAACTTAGAGCCTCTATAATAATAATATACTAAGAGTAAACTAAAGAACTATTATCTTTATACTAAAGCTATCTATCTAATCTATATTATATAATATACTACTATCTAGATATTTAGTACTCTTAGATTTAAGCTAGAAAGCTAAAACTAAGATATATATAGTAATTTATTTAAGAAAAATCTAAGTATATACTTTATAGTATTTTATAAAGCTATATAGTATAGATTAAATAGAACTTTATATTTTATACTTTATATTCTTATACTTTATATTCTTATACTTTATATTCTAATACTTTATATTCTTATACTCTATATTCTTATACTTTAGCTTATATTATATAAGCTTACTTCTTAAAGTAATAGAAGAAAGAATAGATAATAAGAGTAAAGTATTAATATTTATATACTATTTACTTAAATTAGTATAGTATTATAATTTAAACTTTTATATTATTTTAATATATAAAAAATTTACTTATAAAATTATATATTTTATATAATATAGTTTACTATTAAGCGATGTATATTACCGAGTAATATACTTTTCTCTACTCTACTTCTTATAAACTTTAAGACGTATTTTTTTAACTATTTATTATAGAAATTTAAACCTAAGAAGCGTGAATTATTCTAGCTATTAAGGCTATTTAAACGTCTAAAAAGCTAAGTAAATACTCTATAGTAAAGATCTATAAGATTTCTAAAGTAATACTTTAATATAGAATAGCTAGCTAAATCTATTATCTTAAAATTAAAGCTAATTATTATAAATTAAATAACTTAGAGAAGGATATAATTATTTAATATATACTTAATCTAGATTTAAGAGGATTTACGCCTTATCTAACTAGTATTAAAGATATAGTAAATCTTCTACTTAAATCTTAAGAAGTATTATATATTAGTAAGAACTAGATATATTAATTCTATTAACAACGACTAGAGTTAAAGATATGTTTTAATCGCGTTTATAACTTCTAAAGAGCCTTATATAAAGATCTAGAGCTTATTAGCGTATAGTATTAACTAGTTAAGAATATATAAGCGAAATATAGTATTATAGACTCTCTCTACTAATATTAACCTTTAGGTCTTATAGACTCCTTTCTTATAACCTAACTAATACTCTTTTATAGACGATATTAGTTAAGAATCGGATTATATATTATTAAGGAAGCTTACTAACCTCTATTTTCTAGATAGTAGCTATATTAGCTAAGGGTATAGAGCTATTAGCTTATAAGATAACTTTATTATTAGTCGAAGTCTATACTCTTCGTAAGGTAAATAAAGTACTAAGTAAACGCTAGAGAGCTAAAAAGACTTTAGTCTATTAAGGGAAGGCACTTACTATAGAGGATATATAGAACGTATTAGCTTAGAAGGAAGTAGAGGAATAGGCTTAACGCGATAAGCGCTCTAAGAAGAGTAGGTAAAAGGAGAGACAGCTGTCTAGATAATAATATAGTACCTATAGAAAGTCTAGTTATAATATATAAACTTGTTAAGAGGCTATAGATACTTCTAGTTTATTAGATTTAGTTTTAGATTAATTAATATAATATATTATAATTATTTAATTTTACTCTTTAGATAGTAGAGTAGAGGAAAGTATATCGCTTAGTAATATACGTCGCTCGGTAGTAAACTATATTAGAACTTATCTATATATAGTATTATTATTTTATTATAGAGCTAAATAATACTAATTATAAATTTAATATTTATATTATAGTAAAATTAGATATTCTAAGCTTTTATTAATAAAAGATTAAAAGATATAATATAGTTTACTACTAAGTCGACTATATTACTAAGTTAGCTACTTAAAATATATATAAAAAATATCTATATAACTCTAGTAAAAATCTATAGTTCTTTATAAAATTTAATAAAATATAAAAATTTACTTTATTACTATATATATAAGTAATATTAGAAATGTTAGATACTTACTAATTATAATATCTAAATTATTAAAGAAATTAAAAAAAACCTATAAATATAGAGGTAATTTTAAGCGAATTGTTAGTTATAGCTAGTAAGCGTCTATAAATTTTAATATTACTTATTTATATAGTAATAGTCGATTTCTCTTCTCTATCGCTTCGCTAGAGGTCGGCGAAAGTAAGTATCTTCTATAAGTAAGTGTCTTCTATAGCTAGAATTACTTCGATATATATTTCTATACTAAAAATTAGTCTATAAATAATAATTTATTATCTATATAGCTACTCTTTAAAGTTTAGAAAGTTAGCATTTACTCTTATTAAGTCTATTAAGGCTATACTATTATAAGAGAAGTCTAGAGTACTATTCGAATACTCTAGAATAACTTTACTTATATTAAAAGAGTAAGAGTTATCTAAATTAAAGATAATCTCGCCTTCTTCTCCTTCTTCTACTATACTAATAAGATCTTATATTTAGTATATCTTAACTTTATTAATAGCTTATACTAATTTAGAATAAAATTTAGCTTTATACTATAGTTGTTTAATAAAAGTAGACTTCTTATCTAGCTCGCGAATTTAAATTAAATTATCTAGATAAGAGAGAGTACTATCCTTCTTATACTATAAAAGCCTAGCCTTTTAAGATCTCTTATCTTTTCTTATCTATATACTCTACTTAAAAAGTAACTTCTTAGCCTTATTTATAGCTACTTAAAGCCTCTTTTCCTTCTTATATAATTAATTACTCTTTTCTTTAGCCTCTTTCTTATTAATTTACTCTTATAATCTAGTAATAGTAGAGCTACTCTCTTTATATATACGCTTTCTTAATCTTTTCTTTCTTCTTATATTATTAAGTATCTTTTATTAAAGAGTATAGTACTTAACTATAGTAAGATATACCTTTTAAAGAGATACTCTAACCTCTTTTATTATACGCTTAAATAGATTAATAGAGAGATCGAAGAATTAAGTAGGATCTCGAGAACTAAGAGCTTATATACTAGTAGTAGTAGACTATAATTCGTCTAGCTGTTAAGGTAGAAGTAGAGACAATTTAGAATCTTCTTATATATTAGTTAAAGCTCTCTTCTTCTTTCTATATAAACGTATCTATTTCTTAACTACTTTCTAACTTAGTAGATAGTTTCTAGATTTAGTAAACGTATTTTAAATTATCTATATTTTTATTATCTTTTT
>LKTO01001024.1:0-11708 GCA_001399465.1 Hymenoscyphus scutula | reverse complement strand
CCAGGCTTTTTAAGGGGCGCAATATTTGGACGGCGACTCCCTGGATCTGTAGTATCTGGCCATGTATTCTCAGGTATCGTGGGGGTGGAATAATGGATAATTAGAGCTATTTAGAGGTGGTGTTGTTGTTTTTTACAGTTTGGTGTTCCACCCCCTGTACGCTAGATGCACGGACCACATTTGGTGCGTTTCTGGTGGCAGCTGAGGGGATAAGTTCGGGGAAATACTTTCTAACTCGTCATCTCGTCCTTTTGACAAGTTGATTGGCAACATTATCCACAAATCTCGTGGATAAGTTCTGTAGATTGTTGTAATTCCCTTTTCTTGCCCTTTGTAAAAATTCCTAGGAAAAACCGTGGTAACTATAAGTGGAAGATAGCCCTTTCCTCGGAACATGAATGGGTTTCACTTTAAGGTAAGATAACAATCCTCTTTCAACCACAGCGGTTCATTCTTCATTACTATTCTCAGTCAATAGCTCAGTCAATAGCTCTGTCCTATTTCTCTTGTGAGGGCTTTGAGACTTCTACGTCAAGCTTCAAATTAGAATAGCAACAACAAAGACACTAAAAAGACACTGCCGCTTTGATTATTATCTCTCAGGGGGTGTCTAGTATAGTGAGCACGAATCTACTATTAACCTCACGTCATTGTTCATTGCGATGTAGCTTGTGTCAACTAGAGAGACAGATTGCAAGAAAGTAAAGGAGCTGCCAGTGGAATATAGAATTAGGAGTAAATTATGGTCTTACTTGCTGGCTAGTTGGTCTATTCTTGTAAGGAAAAATGTGTAATTGATTGTTACAATTAGCTAGCTGTAAAGTTTGATACTACAACAATTCAGTAGGATAGTTTACTTCAACTGCCCTGGGATGATAGAAAAACGAGGACTAAGTAGGAAGGTACGCCCGTATTTACTGAGAAGGGGTTCAAGTGGAATAGTTTGAAGTCTACAGTGGCGTCGAGATATGCCACTCTCAATTTCTCAAAATGGACATAAAGTACTCTCGATCGTAACGGTGGGTATCGACAGTTCAGTGAACCTTCTACGTAATTGCAACGTACTCGTAAATGTGGCATGCATCACTTATGTTCACTTCACTTTAGTCCCAAAGATAGAGACTAACAATTCCCATATTCACACTGTGGAGTATGTGACAGACGTGCTAGGTAATAGTGGGTTAATTAAGAGCATGTTTGGACAATCGGGGGCAAAAAACCAGCCAGTGGGAGCACGATAAGGATAGGTTCATTGTATACATGGAAGGGTATTCTTTAATGCTTCTCCACAGTTTTTTTGTCACCTCCTATTTGTATTTATATGCAGAATACGAGGGGACTGTTTTGCTATAGGCTAAGAATCCAATCTAACTTTTGCCGATACCCTTATAACATTTTCCCCATACATCACGTCCCATCATCGTACTTCCCGAGGAGTTCCCAGTCCTAAGCTAACAAAGAGAGAAGCGTGGAGAATCTTTCTTGAAGTCCCTTAAGCTGCACGTCGAGCCCACCGTTGGGCAAAGCTTACCATAGGCTGAAAATTCGGAATGGCCGGTCGGCGGTAGTTGCGGTGGATATGGTATATATTCAGAGTCAGAGCAGGGCGATTAAATGTCATTCCCAGGTAACTAGTAGATTGAGGATAGCCAGGTTAAGCAGTAAAGAGACGGTTAATATGGATACCGGAAGGAGTGCTCGTATGAAAGCTTCTGGAGAATCCGTATTAATTATTATATGTTTAAGAGTAATATTCGGAGCTAGCGGGTAGTATTAGTCGAGTACCATAGCGTAGAGGGATACCACATCTTCGGAGAGATTTCTCATAGCAGATGACACTAAGAAGTCCTGATGACGCGGATACCAACAGAAATATGTGCCAATCATCCCTCAAGGACGAAATGAGCGAGTGAAATAGAGTCTTGGTGATCGAGAAGTAGCATTGCTCGTCAGATATCAAGTCGTTCGTAGCTTGTGCTGTTGGGTCCCAATATGGCCGAGAAGTGCTTGTTGTTCCCTTATGGTTTTTGATGCCTGCGCGTACGAGATCCTTCCCAAGCGCAAGTGCGTCCTCGGGTTCCAGGGTTAGATTTGTCCACGCATGTAGCCCCATTGTCTGCACACTTGGTTCGAATCTAAGTACTAATTCTCCCAGGCTACGTTGTTTTCCATAGCCTTGTAAAACTTCCCGCGCAACGTTCGCTTGGATTTTTGGAGTCCAACCACTACCACGAAAGACCAGACGCAGTTGTAAGGCTTCGTCATTGTGAGTCGCACTGTTTTCCAGTATCTCCGGAAGCTCCTCCTCATCTTTTTCAATGGAAGTAGCAGGTTGGCTTGTTGGACTGGCCTTACTCGTCGTAGAGGCTGACTCGTTCGCAGAAGTCGACTCGTTCGCGGAAGTTTGCTTCTTTCTAAAGATTGACGTGGACATGATTGTGAAGTAGGTTGACAGATAGCGGAGCGAGATTGTAAAATTAAGGTTGTTACCATGAAGCTATGCCAAAGGTGTTTCGTAGAATCGTAGTTACTAGGTACCTCAAGGCAAGTCAGGATATTTATACCCCAAGAAAGCGCTAGTAGGCCCTAGCGTTAGTCGGGTGACTATGAAGCAATGTGGACGTTGTCCTATTCACTCGAGGTTCCCGAGGTGCCACTCACTGTGGAGTATGTTTTAGTATCTATCGGCAACCTGAACTCGATAGAGCATTGTTACGATATTAATTTCGGCAATGAGGTGGGCTTTAAATGACGATGTCTCTAAGTCTCACCATTTGTCTGTCTAAAAGGATGCCATTTTATAATTCAACATCAACTACGAATTCTGAAAGTATTTGAATAAATGATTCGCTTAACACAACGATGTTTAAAAACACTTAAGACACTTAAGAATTGATAGCAAATAAATCACTTTACAAGAGGTCATGAATGCGAAAAGGTTCATTTTTCCTTTATATCTTTCTTTCTTAGTAGAGTTACTAGCAATATAAATTACGCAGTATAATTTTTAGATAATGTCTATGAAATATACGTTCTTCTTGTTTTTTCACATTACATAATACTATTAAAGCTAGTAGGAATTAGCTAATAAGAAATTATTATAATTCACTTACTCTCTCTTTATAATAGCCTATTATATAATCTGCGATAGTATATAAGCTAGCTGCCTAAAAAACTTTAGCAAAAGTTAGATACTACTCTTTTACTCTGATCTAGAGTATAGTAGAGAGTAAACGAGGTAAATAGACTAAAAAAGAAAGGCTCTTTATATAAGACGCTCTTTCGAGTTTTAGTGTTCCTACTCTATGCCTTAGGCACCTATTATAGACTAATAACCTATGAATACTAAGTGGGATAAATATATCTAGGTGGAAGTTAATAATCCTTCTCTTCGTATTTTCTGCGAAATAATAAGCTGCTTTACCTCTACTATCTCACTGTCTTTTCGAGCTTAGATATCAGCTCGATCTCTCATTTGTAGAGCTATACTAATCTTTAACTCCTATAATCTAATCTTGGATCGTATATCATTTTCAATCTCTCCGAAAACTCTAACTAAATGATTTCGAAGATGTGTACTATCTATACAGACTATTACCGTTGTAGTCATCGAGTACGCGAGACTAGAGAGGTCTCGGATAGGTGTTCTGATCCTCAGACCTGTGTACCGTCCTATAGAGATGGCAGAACTTTAACCACTCATTGCGTTGCTCAAGCATACAACACGCCTCTCTCCTCTTAAGCGCTGGAAGGTAGGCTTATGAATTCGAAGCTTATAATGCTACCAAAATTAGAAAACCCGAATTGGTTACTAGGGGTTCATTGAAGATCATAGGGAAAAGCTTCGAATCATGCGGAGATATAGGCTAGGTGGAAGGATGTTTGAAGGAGATATTTTTCTAGTTGTTTCTATATTCAACTCGTACTTGCGTGTCTAATGCACTCGTCACAGTCCACTTCGTTAAGCTATTTTATAGGTGGTATGTCTTGGTTTAACGTTTGGGTTCCTATAATTTTCCCTATTACTGTAATTTAGCTGTAGTCTTAGCTGCCCTGTCTACTGCTTCATTTCCCTAGATAACCGTATAGGCTAGTATCTATCTTATTTCAACTCGTGTTCTTCTCTCTCTCTATAGCAAGTCTATTTACTTCTAATCTGCGGGTTAGGTTCTAAAACTCTCTAATAGCTACTTGATTGTCTGTGATAACCACCCGATTTATTTTATTATTCGTCTTCTTATCCTAGATTTTCACACTTATACCGCTAACCTTTCACTGTTCTGTATATACACTATCCTTGTATATTAGCTACGGCGGCACTACTGCTGCTTTAATACAGTTGCATAGTCGCTCCTGTCGTTGTAAGTCAATATGTTATCTGAAGGGTACTGTTGGAAGTTCTTATGTTTATTTCTAGCTATTTCTGAGTTTCGCTATAGCAGTTTGCAACCTAAACTCAAAATTCCGACCCATTTCATTTCTGAAATTCCTTCCCAACTCCTAGACACCTTTCTACATCACCTCCATTCCATTTTCATCTCTCATAATGATTGATTCGTCAAAGAACCCGTCCCTGGCATTCACCGCATGGTTGACCCTCAACCTGTCTGTCGTTCTCTTCCTTTTTTGACAGCATCTTGGCACAGCAAGCACCTCCTTCCCAACATATTCCGTCGGGTCGATATCAAAAGGGTTGTACTTTTTTGCATATACACCGTTATCATCTTCGATTTCAACAATGTTAATCTGTAGGACTTCTGGATCGGTATCGTCGGGCGGGTCAAGGTGGTCGAATGTAACCCCATAGTAATCAATCATACTGCAGTAAAGGGAGTGTCAACATGTTCTTGAAGAGAAGATGCATGCAAGAGATTTACATACACTTCCGGTCTAGCCTCCACTAACAAACCTGTATATTCATCTCGTACTACCATGTCTCCTGCGACGTCGGGCTGTATATCCCGGTTGTATAATTTCCGAAATGCTAGCTTTGCTAGCTCGGGACCACCAGGTAACGGAAAGTCATGGGAGTGGTGGGGAATGTGCCATGACACCTCTGGAAGGAGCTTCTGAACAACTAGCAGTGGGCCTTCGATTTGGATTCGAAGCGGTTGCTCAGGAGGAGGTAGATGGAAGCGGTGAGGGGACTTTGCAAGGCATGGTGGGATGTAGAGTGGAAGAGCTGATTGATCTGAAGGTGGGAGATGGAAGCAGTGGACATTCAAACTATGAGTAGGGTTGGTGAGACATGGAATGTCGGGAAGGCTCATGGTATATGGAAAGAGGATGTTCTCGCGATGGACAAAAATAGCGCGGCATTACTTCTTTTGCATCACAACACAAATAAGACAACCCTTTTCAACCCTTAGGACATTGTAAATTCATCTTCTAACAATTTTATTTTTATTTTACGAGTTGTTGCAGATGTATCACCTGAAGGGCTGTTAACCTGTACAGATAGGGACACGATAAGCTAGTGCACGTGATTTGCTTTATGAATATAACCAGTGCGTTAAATGAGTAGATTAGAGTAGAGTTTGACCTAGTATTCTACTCCAATCAAGGAGTTTTAAGTACTACTCTATACTACTCTAAAATTCTAGAGTAGTAGAGTAGTAAGAACGGCCCGGTGTTTCGGAGTAGTATCGGAGTAGCGTTCCGAGAGCTTAACCGAGGCCTTCTAAAACGCCTTTTTACTAAGCTATAATAAATTATATATATTAACAATATATAGACTTACTAATACTAAGCTTTAAAAGCTTTATAAACCTTATAATTAATTTAAAATTATTTAATTTCTAATGAAACTCTAAAATATTTACCTTCTAGAGCGAGAATATTTAGTTAAGGAGCTTTAATAGTCTTGAAATAAAGAAACCGACTTTTAAAGGATATAGTAGAGGCTAATATTAGCTAGGGCTTCTTTAAATAGAAGGAAGAAGAAAGTAAAGAAGAGGTAAGAAAGAGGTGAAGAAGTGTAGAAGAAGGAAGAGGATTATAAGGATAACTACTTTATATTACTAAGACTACTTAAGACCACTCGAGTAGTTGTGAGTAGTAGATTATTCTATAGTCACGCTGAATATAACAAAAATCTCAAAAAGAAAAGATAATATAACTTGACAATCCTTCCATACCAGGGAGTCGAACCCTGCGCTACCGCGCAATCTTAACTCGAACAGTTATTGAGAGGCGGAAATGTTACCGATACACCAGTATGGATTGTATATGTTCTACTTTATATAATCAATTTGTGCTATGTTTCACTTTAATTTCTGATCTTGTGGGTGTTCTGATAAAGCGGGTTGGTTGAAAAAAAATTTGCGGCTTAGTGGGTTAAGTGGGGATTTTCAGGCTAAGACTAGCACTACTGTTAATACGAATAGGCGCATTTCCTTGCCCTATTTGCAAGAGAAAACAAACATAATTCGAGGGTAAAGAATAAATCTTTGAAATCGTCCCCCTCTCTAAATTTTGCTTCCCGATTGAAACTGGAGGGATCGAGACCGATAAGTCATTCGACTATTTTGAGCAGTTCAAGTTTTTATTTCTTAACAATTCCAACGCCCATCGTCTCCTCGTACTAAGTTTTAGCATGTCAAGAATAGACCTGTGACATAGTTTACTTACATACGCAAGCTCTTCATTCGATACTGGTTGCCTTTTTCGTTCCCCTCTTCACCTTCAAGAGCCCTAACTTTGGGGGCCTACCCTGCCTTGTGCTATTTTCATAGCCTGGGGAATGAAAATTGGATTCTAAGAGATGATAGTGAACAGCTTTTCTTCCCTGCAGTTTTCCATGTAGTCTGATGACTTTTTGAAGACGGAGGCAAACTCAGTTCATTGGTAATCAGCAGTGTTCGAGTGTTTTTGTACACGGGGAGTGTTTAATTCGGTTAGTTGAAATTGAGTTGACTCTTTGGTGTATGTAATGTATTCGTGAAATATGGAGTGATCGCAAAGGGGGGACTCTAACGAAATCTCTGTCCGGTTGGACGTTTTCGGCATTAGTGCCTTCTTTTAGTTATCTCATAGACTCATATACTGGCCACTCAAGTGCTGTTTGCTATCTTGCAGGTGAAATCTGTAATAAAACAGCATATAAATTTAATATGATTCAGGAGCCGGATCAGTTATCGTTTTTTCGCGAAAGGAACGCTCTTCGTACGTAGTAGGTAAGATAATCTTGTTTTCTGAACTGGAAGAAAAGCCATCTGCGTGCATAAGATGACGAGAGTAGATAACCTAAAAGTCTAACCCCAGGAGTATATACGAGTAAACTTCTCTGATTATTTCCAAAGGCGTAAGAACTCCTGAGCAAAACAAGAGTTTCTTTCCTCCTTTGAAATACATCAACGCCATCATTGTTTTCACTAATTTGTCCAAATCTTTTAGTTAAGCGAGTGAATCAAATTAACTTTCAGATAATAGGTTAAGTTCAATCCTGTCCCTGAGATTTGGTAGTAATGAGTAATAAAGGCGGTTTTCTCTATTACTCTAGTATATGTCTAGAACTAGACGTTGAGAGTCTGATTCTAACTGTTTTCTGTTGATTATCCCTTCTACGTTTCTTGTGTACCTTTGAGGAAGATTAGAGTAAATTCGAGATTTTCGACATCTGTACTATAACAACTTAGTGAATAGTTACAAAGAAAAGAGGCTTGCGGAAAGTTATATAAGAATCATTATAGTTTGTAGCCAAGCTTTTCTAAAAGAATTCAATTTAGCTAGATCGTTTACAATATCAAGATGGCCCTACTTTTCCTGGAGGCATACAAGGACCATGGAAGGCTAGGTAGGATTTCGACGAACATCCCACTCTCAACGGAAGAACCAACACCCGAATCGTCGATAAAAGAGCGTTGATTTCTCAATCAGGCCTTTCGAGAACTTCATTACCTGTTATGCTTACTTTACAAGCTTGAAGAGCACGCTCGCTATAGTGTGATAAGTTTTTTGAATCTAACCTTTTTACAATTGGGAGTAGTGTACGTCAGCGATGCTAGCGTCGTTCTCTCTGATTGCAAACTCATCCATGCTCGGAATAGGGTCTTCCAGATCAATTTGTAGCATACGCACAATCTCATTCACCCCTATAAATGAAGGGACGGCTATAGCTATATTAGACCAACTGAGCCCTCGTGAGGGCTGTCATAATGTGTCACCGTGTTGAATCGGAAGGTGAGGTTGAAGATGGAGATCAGATAGAGTTGTATTTGCTTTCTTCCCTTTTTCTTCTTCCTAAATGCGGGCAGCTTGGGAACCGTGTAGAATAGAGTAGAGTAGCGATTACCTACTCTACTCTACTCAACCGATTTTGAGTGCTACTATATTCTACTGAGGAATGCTCTGAGTACAGTAGAGTACTAAGTGAATAGTTCGGACTAGGACGGACCTGAGCCGCGGAGTAGGCTCGGAAGTTGTACTCAGAAGATATAAAAAGACTAAAGTAAGAAGAGAGAGGAGAGGTGAGAAGATAGAAGTAAGACGAGAAAAAAACTAGACATTAAGTATAATTAGTATACTAGAGGATAGTCATTTACCTCCTGAAATATACTATTCACTTACATTCATACTATACTTAGAGTACTTAGAGTACTACTCAAGTACTCTTAAGTCACTACTCTACTTTACTCTACTTTGAGTACTTAGAGTATTACTTGTATTCGCCTACTTTGAATTCGGGTTTTTGATTCTCATTTAGTCCTTGCATCGCTAAAGGCGCTGAACAGACTGCGGCCTGTCTTTCACGCAACACGTGCGAGTCAAATATCTACTCGTAGGCGTGGCACTAATGAACCTAGGTTCTTTCGTTAGTAGGGGCATTTAATTAGATTATGTGCCGCTTACCCGAGGATATTATATACTGTGATACTATATACTTAAAAGTCTACAGCGCAACGTCTATACCTGCAAATTACATCATTTTGAAAGCTTGTATTATACTTTCTTTGAACGTTACACGATATTATAATAGTAAATATAGTAATGAAAAAACGCGTGCACTTAACCTTCTACTCGAATTACTACTTTTACGAGTACTTAAGAGACAGCGTAGAGTTACGGTAGATCCTAAGCGATTTAAAGAGGCGATTCTATATAAAAGAGATTATACGTAGATGTCCCTGGTAGAGGTTTTACGACCTATTCGACATACCGGACACACTTTAGGACTAGGAGTAGATATTCTAGAAATAGCCTTAATATTTTAAATAGCTTTTAGTACTAGAGAATAAAATGATTCATATAGCATTCTTTATAGAAATTATTTCGGCTGAATACAGGGTATAACTACACTCTATAACGCTATATAATCTAATTAAATTTATCTACTACTAAAGGAATATAGGTCTAGTAGTTCTACGCCTTCGATTATTCTATAATAAAACACGTTTAAAAGATTTAACTTAGAAACTAGAACAATTCTTAAAGAACTTTCTCTAATTTTATTATCTAACTATATAACTTTTAATAGTAGTGTTATTATAATATAAGTAGTTAAACTTTTAGATAGCGATATAAAGACTATAATACTTAATCGCTATACCTCTATACTATTTATAAAAGAACCTATATTTATAATATAATCTATCTTATTAAGTAAATTTAATAATATATTTTATAATTAATAATTTATTTTCAGCGCGATAGTTAGGTAATAGATTTATTTACGCTAATTTTAAAAATATTAATTACTTACTTATTTTAGCTATCTTAATACTTATAATATATTAGATTTAGTTGTTTTATTATATAGATTATATATATTTTTATAAAATGAGTTTATATAGTTTCTTACTCTTTTAAAGAAAGGTTAAATTTTAGATTGTTATAAAGGATGAATTGTTTACTTTACAATCTAGTAGTGTTCCTGATCTAAAGCCTTATTAATTTCCTTCATTCTCGGTTAAGCGTTCAGTTAATTTCACACTCTTCACAACGTAAACACCTGCTTTTTTTCACATATTCGCTAGTTGTTAATAGATTTACGTAGTTTGCTGTCTTGAATAATTTCAGAAATTATTCTAAAATCGGTCCTGCGTCACCTCTATATGAAGATTGTATTTTTGACTCATGACAACCTTTCATGAAAAGTTTATGCAAACATCAACCGATTTGCAGTCTACCAACCTCAAAATCTGCACCAATCCACCGCCAGAGAAACCAGAAACATCACACATCACACAACACACACCACACATCGCCCTCTCTTTACAACTGAACGATGTCTACTCCTGCTCCTGCTCCTGCTCCTGCTCCTACTCCCGCTGCACCAGCTGTGGCCTTGCCTGTGGTCCCTCTCAACTGGGTCCCTACCACGGTATTAAAGGCAAATGTAAGTCACAAAATATGAAGCTACGAGCTTGAAAAAAGGCAAATATACTAACCAAAATGCCCTAGTTTAACTTCAAAACCACAGACCCGCAGCAAATCATCGCAGATACCCACGCCGCGATCCAACAAGCCCAAGCCGAGGGCAGCCCTGATGCAAAAGCCATCATCGCTAATTTTCCAATCCAAAGAGGATTGCAGCTCAGAGTTAGCAACACCGATTACATCAACCCCCCTCTCCCCTCCAACAAATTCCGCTACAATGACGCTTGCGTTGGCTATTTATATGGCCACGAACCACTACATAGGTGTGAGAAGTGCGTTGCGAACCAGGGCGCGTTTGGATACTGTGTTGTTGTTACTCTTAACAACACTGCACTCTGGGGAGGAGCTTGCACCTGCTGCAGACTCCAAAATAAGGAGAAATTGTGTTCTCTTTACGTTGCCCCAGCTTTGGCTGGTGGAAACGGAGGAGTTGGAAGCACTGGCACGGGTAGGGGAAGAGGTGGTAGAGGTAGAGGTGGTAGGGGACGTGGAGGTAGGGGACGAGGAGGAAACGTTGGAGTAGGACGAGGAGCAGGCATGGCTGCTGGTGGTGATAGTGGAGGAGTAGGAGGACCTGGTACGGGGGGAAATAGTGGAGGCAATGGAGGAGGCAATGGAGGAGGAAATGGATGGGGAATGGGACTTCAACCAGGCCAGGGAATCGGCGTACTTCGCCTTGGAAGACCACCAGCGCCAGATAGACACGGCCGTAACTGGATCCGCTCCGACGGTGAGGATGACTCTGATTATTCTTTTGATATCTCCGACTCAGACTCGGATGATGATCCAACTCATTACGAGTAATTTTGGGACGCCCGTTTTGTCTTCTTGGAGTCTTGGTCTCGCTTGCTAGTCATAGAAAGAATAATATAAGTTTGTTTCCAGCATGTAAATCTGATTCATCCCTTGTCAGAATCTGCTTTGAAAATGAGAAGAACAAGCGTGGAGAGAACTTGTGAAGAAGACTTATTTAGAAACGGACTTTTTGATCGGGGGTCTAGTCGAGGGACTTACAAACGAGATGATGTCCTAGAAAAGCTTCAAACCGTCTGATAACACAATAACGGAAACTTATACAACGAAAACCTAAGAAGCCGATTTTCATTTAAATAGGTACTCAAGATTCATTTTAGAAATTCGTGGTTAAAGTGCTGTACCCTGGAGCTTGAGAACAATTTCTTTGGCAGAAATAGGTATTACTATAACGAGGTCACTGCACGCTGCGCTAAAATCTTTATAGTCGGCCCTACGCAAGCTACGGGGACCATTTCAGATTTTACAGTGACCTCGAATCGAGGTTATAAGTATTAGCCTTATTAAGTATTTTCTAT
>LKTO01001023.1:0-11714 GCA_001399465.1 Hymenoscyphus scutula | reverse complement strand
TTCTCTATTCCTTCTAGACCTTAGAAAGAGATAATAATAGATTTTATTATAGAACTACTACTATTAAAATTTTAAGATAAAGTATATAACTCTATTCTTATAATAGTAGATAGATATATAAAGATAGTCTACTATATCTATATAATAAAGGAAGTTATAGTAGAAGAGCTTATAGAACTATTTATACTTTTTATATTTAAGGATTTTAGAATATCTAAGAGTATTATATTAGATAGAGAGTTAGTATTTACTAGTAAATTTTAGAGTATATTTTATTTTATTCTTAAGATAAGGAGATACTTAAGTATTATATTCTATCTATAGATAGATAGTTAGACTAAAAACTTAAACTAGATACTAGAATAATACCTAAGATATTATTATAACTATTAATAGAACAACTAGACCTTAAAGCTAGTATTAGTAGAATTTACTTATAATAACTTCTATTATACTATAATTAGTATAAGTCTATTTTATACTACTTATAGTTTCTATCTATTAATAGAAATCTATATTAAGGACAATGTTATAGAAGAAGAAGCGCTAGTAGTAAGAAGTAGAGTAGAAGTATTAAGTAAGAAACGAGAAACCTTAAAGTTATAATAGATAGCTATAACTAAGGTGTAAAAGAAATACTATAATAAGAGAACTCTTAATATAAAATTTAAGATAAATAATAAAGTAATACTTTAGAGTAAGTATATCTACTAGTTATAGCTAAGTAGAAAGCTAGTAGATAGATATCTAGAACTATTTATAATTAAGGCTATTTAAGAAGACTACTAATAAGTATATAAATTAATACTTCTAGAGTTATATAAAATCTATAATATATTTTACGTCTTACTATTAGAGCCTTAGTACCTCTAAGTAGATATAGTTCTAGAGCTACCTCTAATAGAGATTAAGAGAGACAAGTGTTATAAGATAGAGTTAATACTTAACTATAAAAATAAGAGAAAATAAAGATAGTATCTTATATATTAGAGAGACTACTTAATATTAGACAATATATAGAAGCCTATAGAAAACCTTAATAGAGTATAGAAAGTAATTAAAGAATATTAAAAAACTTATTCTAAAGGCTAGATATATAAGAAATATAAGAGCTTAGATTTATAAATAGTAAGAAAATAAAGAAAGAGAAATTAGAGAGATACTTAGAGATTAACTATAAGAAAATAACATGTTTATTTAAAAGCTAAAGGATGTAACTATACTATTACCTATCGTCTATTTCTTATAGAACCGACTATAAGTATCTTAGAGACGCTTAGAAGAGAGGTTATTAGAGAAAGAGCTATTGTTTCTAGGTATACTCTCGGATACTACTTAAAGGCCTTAATCAGCCTGTCTAGGTACTAGTAGGAGACTACGAACAGGTGTATAAAGAGGGGTAGTAGAGCAGGAGAGGCGTTAAGAGAGTGTAGTATAAGTAGAAAGATAAGGAGAAGAACTATCTATTATCTTATTATTATCTAGATACTATACTTCTATTAAAACTAATATATAGAAGAGAAGTATAAAAACACTAACTAAATCTTCTTCTTCTTTCTTATTACTTTCGCCTCTATCTCTATTAATATTATTATTAAAATTATTAGAGTTATTCTAGCTTAGAGAAGGTAGATTATTCTAGAGAACTATTAGAAATAGAAATAATAGAGTATAGTAAGAAAATAAACCTAGTAATATATAGTATCGAGGATTCTATTAAGAGTAGCTTATATTTAGAAAATACTTAAAAGAATTAAGTACTCTATACTATCGAGAGTTTTAGAGGTTTAAAGAGAGCGAAGAATAGCTTCTACCTTATTAGTATAGGCTTTTTAAGTAGCTTTAAGAGACTAGATTTCTAGGCTATTATTAAAACACTAGCTATCTAGTAAGCGAAAGATAGCTTTATAACAGGTAATAAAAGTATTAACTTACTTATAATAGCTCTAGAGAATTTAGTAATATACTTTCTCTATATAGTAATAACGTTTATAAATATTATAGCTAGCTACTTTAATATAGCTATTTAACTTCTAGTTAGAACTATCTAAATTCTTAGAATAATAAAGGTAATATAGATAAGATAAGCTAGTAGAAGGTACTACTAACTAAGGAGTAATACTATAGTACTAGGGAAAAGATATAATTTAGAAGTTAAGTAAGAATTAAAATAAGAATAAAGGAACTAGATAAGAGAATTAGAAGAGAAAGTTAGAGATAGAATTAGAAAAGAAAGAAGAAGAGAAATAAGAGAAAGGTTAAGAACTATATACTAGTCTACTAAAGTTTATAAATTATACTATTATAAATTAGCTTATTAATAAATAAGTAAATATAATAGATATAGAATAGATGATTTATAGCTAGAGCTATAATAGTAGAAAGCTTAGTTCTATTATTTATAAATGTAGAAGACTTATAGTAAATAAGTTATAGCTAGGTCTACGATAGTATATAGCTTAATTCTATTGTTTATATTTATATTTATATTTATTTATATCTCTTTTAAAAAAATAAAAATAAAAAAAAAGATAAATATCTAGAAATAAAGAGCTATTCTCGGTAGTAAGCTAGTACACGAGTAGCGGGTTCTTAGAGACAAGAACCTAGAGAGGGAGGCATTTATAAGAGGCTTAGATTAAGGAGGTCGAGTGAACTAGAGGCTTAGTAAGCGAGAGGTATCCGCGAGACATAGAGCATACGACAGTAGCCCGACGGCAGCCTGTAACCAGGTCGAAGCTAGAGATACTAGAGATGTTTTTAGGAATGTAGAGAGACTAGAGATGTTTTTAGAAATATAGAGAGACTAGAGATATTTTTAGGAATATAGAGAGACTAGAAGGTTTTTAGAAATGTAGAGAGACTAGAGATGTTTTTAGAAATATAGAGAGACTAGAGATATAGAAAGAGGTATTTAAGAGGTCTAAATATATAACTAGAAGGTTAGATAGAGATAGAAGAGAGGTATTAATTATTCTATATTATAATAGAATACTAGTAGTTCTATTACATCTATATACTCTACTACTTATTTAAGTTCCTTATACTTATAGTTAGATTAAGCTATAATACTTTAAAAGCTATATTATTAAAGGTTTAAAGAAAGGTTATATTTAGAGATCTAAATAATCTATTCTATTAAATATATTAGTTATTAGTAAGAAGAACGATCTAACAGGTTAAGTTTACGTCGACTACTAAGATATAAATAATATAATAATTAAGAACGCTTATCTACTACTAGAAGAATAATATCTACTAGATAGAATTAGCTCTACTAAGATATTTATAAAACTTAACTAATAGAACACTTATATCTTAATTAGAATTAAGGTAGATAATAAGTAGAAAACTACTTTTAGATTACTCTTAGAACTCTATAAGTATATAGTAATACTATTTAGATTAGCTACTATACTAGTAACCTACTAGAGGTAGAATAATAATATTCTAGAAGGTCTTTTAGAGGTAACCGTTATCTATTATCTAGATAACATTCTAATCTACTTAGATAAAGTAGAGAAACACGAGAGTTATATATATAAGGTTATAAAAAGACTTACTATAGTAAGCTCTTATCTTAAGTTATTAAAATATAAGTTTAGAGTAACTTATATAAAGTTTCTAGGCTAGATAATATCTCTAGAAAGAATAGAAATTAACCTAGATAAGATAAGAGATATTATTAACTAGAAATTACTAAAAAATATTAAAGATATTTAACGTTTCTAGAGATTCGCTAACTTCTACTATTAGTTTATAGTAGACTATACTAGAATATTAAAACTAATAATAAACCTTATATATAAAGAAGTATCTTTTATATAGAACGAAATTATAGAGATAGCCTTTTAGATAATAAAGAAACGCTTTACTAAGGAACTAATCCTATATAGCTATAACCTAGAGAAACCGAGTACTATAGAAATAGACTTATTAGATATAGTAATAGAAGCTATATATCTATAACTAGACAGAAACAGAAAATTAATACCTGTAGCCTATTACTCTAGAACACTAGACCTAGTATAGTAGAACTATACTATATTTAAGAAGGAACTACTTACTATAGTCTTTACTTTAGAGTATTAGAAAATCTACCTCTAAGAAACAAAGTACTAGATGATAGTCCTTACTAATTACGCTAATCTTTAAACCTTTACTACTACTAAGAAGCTTATAAGTAAGCGCCTTACTAGGTAGTTAGAAACTCTATTATACTATAATATAGTTAACTAATATATTATAGAAATAATAAACCTAAGAGTAGACGCTCTTAGTTATAAACTAGGCTATAAAGAAGCTAGAGAATATATAAAGCTAGTAATATTAAAAGAACTATCTAATAGAGACTTAGCTCTAATAGTTTATTAAATTATAGCTATATAGATAGTAGATCTATAGCTAAACGTAATCTAGAACCTATATAAAGAAAGGAACTAGTACTATAATAAGAAATTATAGATTCTAAAAGAATATATAGAGTAGTTTATTAGTAAGTACTATTTAATACTCGCTTATAGATATTAAGAGATAAGAAGAACTACTTAGCGAATAAAATAATACTACTTTATAAATCATCTACTATCGATTATTAAGGAGGTAATAAAGAAGTATAATACCTATACCTAGAATAAGACTTTACGCTAGCTACTATATAGATAGATAGATACTACTTCTATTCTATAGATACCTTAGAAATTAGTCTCTTAGGATTTTATTATTAAACTACTAAAATCTAAGGATCTAATAACAGGAGTTAAATATAACTTAATTCTAGTTATTATAGAAAGACTTACTAAATATATAATACTAATACTATATATAGAGTTAAGTATAGTAGAATATCTAGTATTTATATACTTAAGAGATATAATCTTAAGATATAGAATATTAAAGGAAATACTCTTAGATAGAGATAAGCTCTTTACCTTAAGGTTCTAGACTACTCTTAAATAATACTTTAAGGTAAGATAAGTAATATTTAAAAAACTAATAAAAAGAATACTTTTATATTAATAGAATAAAGTCTTTATTAATAAATATATAAAGTATACAGTTATATATAGACGGTTTTTATATAAGATTCAAAGTGTTCGAGGTTCTAGTATACTATATTATATAATTTTTACTAGATTTTAGAAATATATAAGTAGACTTTTATTAACTGTTCTACTATTAATCTATACTAAATATAGCTTTTTATAGTTTATTAATTTTTTAGATACTAACTATAATTTTATTAGTAGATAGAGAGATAAAAAGGTTACTTTAGAGTAGAAGACTAAGTTGATACATGTAAGGTATCAGCTAGGGTTAGGTAAGCACGACTACTTACAAGTGCGTTACCGAGGTCCTGCATAAACCTAACTCGGTTGACAACACCACTCCCAACCAAAGAAAATATCCCCATCATGTCTAACAAGAAAGATATGCGGAGGCCAGACCTCGGTAGGATGCCTCTCCACTAGGTATGATGTTTTATTTATATACAGTAGCTGACCTCATAGTGATCCCTTACCAAGCACCTGTCGCAAAGGAGACGCCCAGCGACATCAGCAGTACTTTAGGAAGCACCCTTCCAATGGCGGCCATGTTTACACGTAACAAGTTCATCGGATGGTCAGTTTTCTCAGGCGCATTAGCAAAACCCAGTGGCAATATGCGCTGACAACAGTCGGTGATCCAGGGCTGCGGTGGTATTGGCAATTCAAAATTGGTTGGGGGAGAGTCAGGAATCGAAGAAGACATCCTCTCAGCCGGCTTATTTCTCCGTCGGGATGGCTTGTAAGTCTCTTTCTTCTGTAATAACTTTATTAAGAAAATGAACACTAATTGTTTGTATTCCAGTCATGTCTCTTATTGTCACCTACCTACCTGTTTTCATGCCACCGCCCGGCACAAGCACAGGCACAGGCACAGAAGCCCCCTCGGCTGTTCCTGTGGCATAGGTGTCATGGAATGGTTTGGCGACTTAAGGGGCACGATTGTAATATAGGAGAGGGATTTGGGCTCGGTGTACAGATAATTCTTTTCCCGGGAATGTAGCGATGGCATGATAAGGGAAGGGCGTTGACAGGACTTCTTCAGTCTTTATAAGGACGAAATGAATAAACTTTCCACAGATTGTAGCTTTCGCTGCGTGGCTATTCAACAACCCTAGAAGCTACAGCTATATGTTTCTATCCTCTAGTATCTCTCCATGTTTATACAACATTACATGCACATAATTTACAATTGACGATGGCCAGGCACCATCCCGTCGCCTTTCTTTACACCCAACTCGGAATGAAGCCGGCCTTCTGCTTGTCCTTGACAGCCGTCTCCGACGTAGGCTGGGTAGTTCCCCAAATCTTCCATGGACCCTCTTTCCACTTCAATGAGACTTTCTGTATGCACAGATACTCGACCACTTTTACATCATTACCACTTCCCTCCAGAACCTGACCGGCCTTATCTCTTCTTGTTAGACGCTGTGTTGAAGCTATCCTCACCACCGCCTGCCTGAACACGCCGCCATCGAACCCGGGAAGCGGTAATGCACAATGACTTACGACCCTTGCACTTGGTCCATTGTATTTCACCAACTCCCACGACATCTGTTCATTTCTCGGACTAGCGGCTATCCTGGCGCGCAAAGAACTCGAAAGCCCGCCTCCCGCTACACAAATCTCCTTTATGGTGGTAGCATCCCGTTCAGCAAGACTATTGTACATTTCTACATGTAGCCTTTTAGCTACCTCGACCGTCTTGGAGGGACGGATTTCAAAGGGTCTTTTTGCAAATATAGATTTCCAGAATCCTAGGCCGGGCTTCTCTGTGGGTGCCAGATAGTAATAGACGTAGAGTATCATGTAGAATTCGCGGGCCGACAACACTAAGCGGCGGAAAGTCTGAGCCTTGAGGAAACGAAGTAAGTTGGAGGGGGTCTCTGGTCTGGAGAAGAAGGGGGGCGGGACATAGGTGCCTATAGGCGGATGGATCAGTTTAGCACCACCTAGATGGAAAGGGGAGGTTTAAATACCAGGAAACATTCCGATATCTTCAGTCTCCAGTTTGGTCATATCCCTGCCCCTGTTGGACTTTATACTGGCTTCACTCCTGATTTTGGTGCGTGGCATTGACATTGGCTTTCCGACCTGGGCGCTGCGGAGGGGTGCGAATTGAGAGAAACATCTTTGGGGGAGAGCAGTCGCAGTTCTGGTTCTGACAACGGGATTTGCTATTTGAGAGAGCGGTCGACAGAGGGATTGGAGTTGTGCCATTGGGAGGGAAAGGCCTGAGGTTAGGTGGGAAAGTGATATCCAGGTAGATAGGTAGGTAGGTAGGTAGGTAGGTAGGTAGGTACTCGCCGCCTCGCAGACCAGACTTTTTGTGCAGGGGGACCGGGGGTTTGCTGTTTGCAGGTGACAGGCGACCGCCAAGGCTAGAAATCCGGGGAAACTCAATGCAGTGAACCTCCCCTTGAGCTCCCATACAGTACTAGTCTGGAGCTCATAACCCCTCATATCCTAATCTCTCTTGAGCCGACGAGAGGATCCAGACGGCGAGAGGACGACGACCATATCTTCTTCCTTACTTCTTCTCTACCTCTTCTCTCCGCCCTCACCCGACTCCAGCTGCCTGGCTCTCCCCCTCTCGACACCCCCAATTGCAATGCGGCAGCACATGCCCTAACAAGCCCGCAGACTGGCTTCCCATTCCCAGCCGCGCTCTCCAGCATCAACAACATCCTCTACCTCTACCTCTACCTCTACCTCTCACCTTCACAAGATTCAAACCCAGCAGCAGCAATTGCAGCGACAACAACAGCGCTCCTCCCCCGCCAGTCCCCCTTCCTCCCACCCACCAACTTATACACCTCTGATTCCAACCTCTCCACCAAACCTCCACCCCGCCGACCCCGAGAGAAGGGACAGCGTCCTTCACCCACGAGTTGCCGTCTTACTAGGAGTAGAAAAGCATTGGCATTTCCCTTTACTGCTCTGCCGTGCGTTGAGCACAGCGCCCGCGGCATGGTGGGGCTTACGATGTGCCTTAACTTTCATGGGAGAGTTGTTGCTGGATGAGGAAATGGGTGTTGTCGATGGTGCCTGGGGCGTAGAGAGACGATTTAGGGTTACCGAGGTCTTTTTGGCTGTGCTGTGGGTATGTGTTGTTGTTGTATATGCCCGTGGCAAATACTGACTTTTCTGGAATCTTACCCTGAGGGAAAATAGCTGACTAGTTGTGTTGTTGCAAAGTGCTGTGCGTCGGCGTACCTTTCCTTCTACTTCACAGATTGCCTCATGTCTCGTTGGTTGGTTCTCCCCAGTCTGCATATGGAATGCGAACTCATCTCATCCACTAGGCTTTTGAATTACACACCCCAAGCAACATTGGTTCGACTGCTCACAATAAATGCTCTAAACGCCTACATAACTTCATGGGTCCTCTATCTCTCGGGTGGTTCGGAGGATCCTAGGTTACTGTTACCAGCTTGGATAAGTATAGCCAGTGTTAGCCCCTCTTTTCTCATCGCTTCTTGTTCTTGTGGATGACATGACACCTCCAAGGTCTTACATCTTTCTCAACTAACCTCACACTCAGACGCTAACTTTCCTCTACCACCTAACCCACCCCCGTTTGGCCATCTTGAAGGAAACCTCTCTCTCCATCTCTGTCTTCAGCATCGCAAGTTTCATAAGCATGGTCTCTCTCCTTTTACAACTCCACCTCACCCGCGCCAACGACCCGCCTGTTCCACTCTTCATGATTGCCCGTCAATGTTGGAAATATGCAAAGATAGGTGTCGGTATGATTGGAATGGTAGGGAGGGAATTGTGAAATAACATTTGATTCATGAATTTGGTTTATATCTCTTTAGTGCCCATCTACACGAGTTTCTCAATATACGAAGTGGTTACCTTCATGAGATTCCCAATCTCTCGTGTTAAACATGGCATCACGGCAGATTAATTATGGATCTGGGGGTGGCAAAATCACATACACTGTTCAAATCACGTTGCAAGAAAGTCTGCCTGAATCAGTAACAAGGAGACGCAGCATTTTTACAAGTGTATTTCTTGAATTGTCAGAATCCATAAGTCCGATGTATGGAGCACAAAGAAAGAGAGAATCCTTCGAATACACATGTAATAGTGAATGCAACATAGCAGATTCGGCCATCATTCCACCTAGCCTAATGGTTCAGGCTATCCATTGCTTTCTGTGAAGAATGCGGGTATCATCGAACGCCCCAATATCGAACCACACGGCAAGCATCGGGTTAACCCAGCCATTCGAGAATTTTGAGGCGGGGCAAGAAGTTGGAAATGTGAAAAGGGGTTGCTATAAGAGACTTCTATCCGAGGTCCTCATGATGAAGGCTTGGAGGGACAAAGTTCGACGATTTAGAAACCGTGGACCTGAAAAGCGCATTTAGTTAGCGGGAAATAGCTTCAGCAGGAAAGGAAGGGCATACCTTGATGGTCTTGGCATCAAGCTCAAGTCCTTCCTTTTTATCGGTAAGGAACTCTTGTACATCCTTTCGCTGGTCGCCTTGAAGCTGAATCACCTCTCCCATCTCACTGTCGACGACAATAGTGCCATTGCAAGCTATACTCCATGTTAGCTTGGAGGAAGGGCTGGAAACGTGGGGTATGGCGATAGCGGGGGATCGTACCGAACTTTTTCTTGATAACCTTGAGGATCTTCTTCTGGTCGAATTTCTTGGGGAGACCTTGGACAGTCGTCAAAGTCTTACGACCATTGCGCTCTGTTGGTGGAACTCCCAGTCAGCGCGCCGCTTATCTCAACCATGCCTTTGCGTCAGACGCGGGGTTGGTACGGAGCAGAAAACGATCGAGGGGCAAACTTACGCTGAATACGGATGTGTATGTAATTCTGCGACTGCTTCGTCTCACCAGTATCTTCGTCGGCTTCGGCGAAGGGGTCTGTATCGCACGAGTGTTAGCGGTATTCCTTGCGATAAGACTTGGGGGGAGGAGAAAACAAGAAGAAACCCGGTGTAGACGATGAGATGCGATGCGATGCCTCGAGGGCAGTTCTTGCGCATGCAAGGGGGGTTCTAGGGAGGGGTATGGCGATGGTAAACGGCAGGAGTCAGACTCACCGAAGGTCTTGAGATTTTCGATTGACATAAACTCGAGTGTTCCTGGGTTCCTGGGGCTGGGTGTTGTTTTAGTGGGGGGTCAAGAAAGTGGTGCGAGAACTTGTCGCGGGTGGCAGATGCTCGTGAGAGGGTTGTGGAAGAGTGGAGATTGGTCGCGAGGACGAGAGTAAAGTTGGCTTGTCAAGAGGTTGAGAGGTCGGGGTCGGTGTGTTGTGGAAAGAAAGGGAAGAGGGGCAATCGACTTGGACAACGGCGCTAAAATGCCCTGGGGCTGGGTTGGCTGAGGTGGCTGTCAGCCCCACGTGATGTTTGTGAATCACCTACCTCTACTAGTCTAACCCCGCTACTAGATTATTTACTAAGGCTAGAAATTTTTACTTTATTTTTATCTCTTTAGTAAACTAATATATAGTAAGATAGTATTTATACTAGTATACTATTATTAGTATAACTTAGAGTATTAGACTTTAGTTTACTATATATAATATAGTTTACTACTAAGTTAGCTATATTACTAAGTCGGCTACTTAAAATATATATAAAAAACGTCTATACAACTCTAGTAAAAATCTATAGTTCTTAATAAAATTTAATAAAATTTAAAAATTTACTTAAGTAAGCTAATTACTTAAATACTAAAATATAATACTTAACTTAAAATTAAAATACTACTACTTAACTAAGTCTAACTCTCTAATAAAGAGAGTTATATTCTTTTAGCTATCTAAGTATTTAATTTAGATTATTTAAGAAGTATATAAGCTTATATTAAAGTCTATAATATATCTTATATAACTCTCTATAATCGAATATACGAAATCTCTTTATAACGCGATACTTCTTCTAATACTTAAAGACTTACCTCTAAAGAGAAGCTAGCTATTATATAATATATTCTCGACCTAGACTTATATAGGTTTCTACCTTAGCTAGTAGCTATTTAAGAAATAGTAGACCTTCTTCTCTCTAAATATAATATATCTCTAGTAGATAAGAATTAGACTTCTACCTTTATTAAACGTTATATAGAGATTAAAACGAAATTTAGCTATAAGTACGATTATAAAAGAGTGTAGTATAAAGACTCTATAGTTATTAAAGACTAGTTTAGGCTTATATAAAATATAATTACTAAATATAGAATTATAGAGAAGAATATATATAACTTCGATAAAGCTAGATTTCTTATAGAGGTTATTATAACTACTAGAGTTATTATAAGCTTAGAGTTAAGGAATCGTCTAAAGACTTCTTAGCTAGGAAATAGAGAGTAGGTTTTAATTATATAAGATATAAACTTATATAGTTAGATACTTTCTCTATTTATTATTTTTAAGAGATAGTACTACCTCTCTACTTAGTATAAGGACTTAGAACTTCTATAAGATTAGGTAATTACACTAAGTAAGAATAGATAGACGATAAACGAGATTAGATTTAAGTAGATTTAGTACTTTAATAAGTATATAAAGAGTTATATAGTTAGATAATATAGACTTCTTATTCTTAATAGCTATAAGTTATATATTTTAGTTTAATTTTAGTAATACTATTAGAATAATAGTATTATTACTCTCTATATACTACTATACTTATCTTA
>LKTO01001022.1:0-11727 GCA_001399465.1 Hymenoscyphus scutula | reverse complement strand
GACTATACGCTAGGATTCCTCTACTCTCTACTAGTTCTAGACCGCCTCTAGTAATATATTACTATAGACTTTAAGTTATTTCTAAAAGATAAGTTAGAGTATAATATAGCCTATATAGTAATCGACCGTTTAAGTAAGTAAAGCGTCTCTATTCTATACTATAAGATAATAAATATAAAGGAAATAGCCTAGCTATATATAATATATATCTATAGATACTATAGAGCGCTATAGATAATTATATTAGATAGAGAACTATAATTTATATCTAACTTCTAGAACGAGTTCTACTATATACTAGACATTTAGATTAAGCTATCTATAGCCTTCTACTTATAAATAGATAGACAGACAGAAATTATAAACTAGCACTTAGACTAGCGCTTATATCTCTTTATTAACTACTACTAGAACAACTAGTCTAAACTCCTACCTATTATAGACTACGCTTAGCTAACGCTACTTTATAAGAGTATTAGAATGTTACTATTTAAGCTTCTAAATATATATCTACCTCGTATCTTCTTTAACTAGAACATACTAGACGTAGCTATAGTAAAAGAAAAGCTAAACTAAGAAGAGGCCTAGTAGGTAGTTAAAAGGATCTAGGAGGGATAGGAAACAGCTTATATAATTATAAGACAAGCGTAGAACAAGAAGTAAAGAGATATTAACCTCTATCGACGAGAAGTAGACTTTAAAGTAGGAGATAAGGTCTAGGTATCTATAAAGAATTAGAAGATAGAGCGCTCTAGCTATAAATTAGACTATTAAATAGCAGGCCTATATAAAGTAATTTAAAACGTTAGATACTTCTATAAGGTTAAGCTACTAGCTTCTATAAAAGTACACTCTATATTTTTAATAGACTATCTATAGAAAGTATTAGACGATCCTCTACTAGAATAAGTAAATAAGCTACCTCTATCTATATAGATTACTAACGACAAAGAGTAGGAAGTAGAAGAAGTAGTTATAGTAAAAAAGATAAGAAATATACTATATTATAAGGCTAAATAGATAGGACATAATAAAGATCTAGAGTAGTATTCTACTTCTAACTTTAAGTATTCTCTATATAAGCTAAGAAGCTTCTATATAGTATACTCTATATAACTAGGCTCTCCGCGTTACTTAGGTAATTAGATTAAGGCTTATAAGAATAGAGAGGATTTATATAAAGAGTTAGACGATAGTATAGACGCTTCTACAAGCTTAAGGATAAGCTTCTTTTCAAAAGGGGAGGTAATGTAACGGTTCTAACCGCTACTACACCTCAGGCTAACCCCTAGCTAGAACCTAGCGGATACCGTACTTCCTAAGCCCGGCTCGGTTAGCTATAGCTTAGTATAACCTCCTGTATATAAGAGCTTCCAGCTTCTAGGCTTCTGTCCTTTCTTCTCTTCTCTCTTTAGCTTAGAATCCTCGTATAGACAGTTCTATAGTATCTAACTTACACCTGGCGTAGTCGTGTATTCGTGTACGGTCTATAAGCTATACGTGTCGTTACACTATTTATATAGACTACGAAACTACGTTCTCTTTAGCTGATTTCCGCCGCTTAGAGGTCGTTTCTCTAAGGGTAGAGTTTTACTTACTAAGAGTTGCTTTTAGATACTACATAGACTATTTACTATTCTATAGCTCGGCTATAGTCAGGTTTATTACTAGTAAACTATTTCTCTAATTCCTAGTCTAATATAGGTTTTAGATAGTAACGCTACTATATAATTATATCTTCTAATATAACTTCTAGAGCCTAGTATTCTCCTACTTATAGTTAGGTGAAGGGTTAATCTCTTTCTCTCTATAACTTAAGAGTAGACTTAAAGATGTTCTTAATAGCTTATACGTTTAGTTTTCCTTCTATAGTATCTAGGTTACTTTTAAGATTTCTAAAGATAATACTTATTAGAAGGTTTTCCTAAACTTGAAATCGTTCTAGCGCTTCTAGAGCCTATCCTCTAGTTATATAAGGGGCCTAAAAGTCTAACTTGTTTCTATTAAGGTCTACCTATTAGTTACTACGTTTAAAACATCCTATAAATACCTATGTTTCTTCTACTTAAGAGTTATTATCCTAGTTATTCTCTTAACTAGACGCGTCTAATAATTCTAACGATAAGTCTAATAATAAACCTACTATCTCTATTTCGCGTTAAAGAGGTAGATTATATTCTGATTTAGAACGTCTCTTATAGTATTATTTAAGAATAGAGTTCTTCTTATCCTCTACTTATATTCTATATCTATAAGCTTCTAGCTCTTTATTAGATAGGTTAAATCTCTTAAGTAATACTATTTCCTTTCTAGTTATAGTAAATACTTAATACTTTTCTAAAGAATTAGCCTTCTTATAACAGTTACTTACTCTATAGCTAGGCAGGCTATATAAAAAGTATAGATACTACTTATAACGTCGGTTTCGTTCTTTCTAGAATAGCTTCTACTTTCTAGAAGTCTTCTTCTAGATAGCGTTTACTTATTAGTCGTTCTAGCGGTCTAGTCGGTTCTATTTATTATACTTCTTAAATTCTAGGTAGTAATTAGTTTTCTTAAATTCCTATAGACAGTTGTCTAAGTAGATTACTCCTTTAATTATAGTAGTAATATCTTTATAATTAAGTTTTTATTATACTATTTCTTTATATAGCTTAATGTTAAGTCCTCTATAGAAGAGTTTTATAAGAGTAAGGAAATCCTACTCTATTCTATTTCTATAATATTAGAATTCATTTATATAATTAATTACTAATCTAGTTTAGCGTAGGTTAAGTAACTTCTATATTACTATTTTAATAGTATTAATATTACTAAACATTTAGTATATAGCGACTTTAAATCTATTCTAAGATCTAAACATTAATTATATATTAGCTATACTTTCTACTAAGGCTTTATATATAAAAAAGTCCTCTAGGTATAGTTATATCTATTTAAGAGCAGTCTCTTAAAGGTAGGAGATAGTAAAGATAGGCGACGCTATACTGTCGCTATTAAACTTGTCTTTATTAAAGTTAAAGTAGATTTCCATTTATATAAGGAATAACTCTAATTCTTATCGTTTACTATAGTAGGTGTTAGGCAGCTTAACTCGTATAGTTTCCAGGGCTTCAACCCTATATAGCTCTAGTGCGTCCGGCATACTCTTGTTATCGTCGTCGTCTAGAGTAGTCGTGTTCTAGAACATAGCAAGCGTGCTCTAGATTAGTACGTTAATAGTGCTAGTACTAGAGCTAGGGATAGGAGCAGCCTTTAGAGGCATTGCGATTCGAACTTCTAAGCTTAGGTGCTTAAAGTATAACGATTCTCAAACTAACTAACTAAGGTAACTGAGTATCGCTAGAGTTTATTCTTATAAAGAGGTTTAATCGCGGACTAGGTGTTTACTTAGAGGTAAACTCGTTACTTAACTATAAAGCTATTAAGGTATTAGTAATAATATAATATTAAGGTTAAGTATAAGGCTCCTATCTAATAGTAGACGTGCTAGTCTTATATAGAATCTTTCTACTTATAGATCTACTCTAGATCCTAGGACCTCTTTAGATCTCTAGAGAATCCTTAGGGATCTATTATATAATTACAACTACGTGAAATCCTTAGATCGCTTAGCTAACCTAAGTAACCTGTCTAATACTATAAGAGTATATAATAGTACTCAACCTGTTAGAGCGCTGCCTAGTCTTCACTAGTTACATGTACACGTAATTCGTAATAAGAGATTAGAAAAGGAGAGAAAGAAAGCCTCCTAGAAAGCGTATAAATAAAGATATATTTATAAGAAATAGAAGGATTATATATAGAGATTAGAGTAAGAGAGAGGTAGATTAGTACCGGCTTTATATAACTTACTTTAAGCCTAAGCTTATCCCTTAGATATAAGATCTTAAAAGACTTAGAACAAAAGAGATCTATTTAGCTATAGATAACGCCTCTCCTTATATAGCTTAAGGTATAAGAGAAACTCTAGTATATAACTCTATCTACCGCTACTTCTACTCTCTATAGTCACTAGATCTTAACCTAATTAAGTACTATTAGGCCTATATAAGAGCTTGAATTAGGTTAAGACCTATTACTTCAACTATAAAGAAACAGATTTATAAGGCTTAGATAGAGGAGTAGAATAATATATCTTAGAAAACTATAAATAAAATTATTTTAGATATAAAGAACACTATCTAAAAGTATATTAATAATAAAGCAGATAATAATTTCTAGGGTTAAATAGATAGAGGGTGTAAATAGCTTTATTTTCATATATTTATATATTATAAGGAACTAAATAAGTAGTAGAGTACGTAGACGTAGTAGAACAATTAGTATTCTATTAGGATATAGAATAATCGATGCCCCATCGTACCTCCGTCTACCTCATGGTTATATAGGCCTAGAACCCTCGGATAATCCCTTCTATCCATACACTTCTCGAAACCATCCACAGTATCAGTAGTGTCAGCCTGCTTGCGGGCCACCGTCGGGTCATATTCGTACGCCTGTCGCCCCCGCCAAGACCACGTGCTTGCCAAGCCCCTGGTTAACCTGACCCCCTTGATCTGAGTTCCTCACATATATATAACGTGGTTTACCACCGAGCGACGCATATCACCGAGCGACGCACTTTTCCCCACCCCACTCCTTATAAACTTTAAGACGCGTTTTTTCAACCATTTATTATGGAAATTCAAACCCAAGAAGCGCGAATCATTCTAGCTATCAAGGCTATTCGAACGTCTAAAAAGCTAAGTAAACACTTTACAGTAAAGTGTCACGAATCACGTGCACACGTGACTAGTGAAGACCAGGCGGCGTCCTGACAGGTTGAGCACTATCATACACTCTTATAGTAACAGAGGGTCGCTTAGGCTAGCTAAGCGAACCAGGGATTTTAGATAGGTTAAATCACGTGACTGTCATTGATCAGTGATGATCAACTGAGCAACGCTGAGCAAGATCAGGATGATTAGGGTGATCACACTGATTAACGTGAGTAGGGAGGTTCTATATAAGACTGGCACGTCTACTATTAGATAGGAGCTTCGTGCTTAACTCAATATTACATTGTTATCACTACCTTGACAGCTTTGTAGTTAAGTAACGAGTTTACCTCCGAGTAAACACCCAGACATTAATTGTACCTCTTTGCAAGAACAAAACCCAGCGATACTCAGTACCTTAGCTAGTTAGTTTAAGAATCGTCACACTTTGAGCACCCAAGCTTAGAAGTCAATCAACACGATGTCAGCCACTTCATCGAACCCACGTACACCGGTGGTAACCCCACCTACCCCAACCGTGGCGCTAACCATCACCACTCGAGAGGAAGTCAAAATTCCTCTTCCGAAACTATTCAATGGATCGCCTGAGAAACTCGTAGAGTTCCTTATGAAGGCGTCTATGTACCTCTCCTTCTATACTAGTTAGTTTACCTATAAGATAGACTAAGTTATCTAGATTACTATATAACTAGAAGGAGTAGCCTATAACTAGATAGAACCTCACCTAGAAGATTTCTAGGCTAATAGAACAACTAATAGAAAAGTCTCTACTACTATAACAGACCGAACAAAGGATTTGTTTAGGAATGTCAAGGGATTCAAGTTAGGAATAAACTAAGTATTTAAGGATGTAGACATAAAGAAGAAAGTAGTTTGTACACTATACGCTTTAAGGTAAAACGGATCTGTAGCTAAGTATATGTCGTAGTTTTAATAATACTCTACATATATAGGATAGAACAACAAAGCTCTAAGAGAGCAGTTCTACCAAGGACTCAAGAACAGCGTGAAAGATAAGCTAGCTAGAGACGATTTCTCTAACATGTTAAATCTATTAACTAATAAAGCTATTAAAATTAATAATCGTAATTACGAACGAACTCTAGAAAAGAAGAGTAGCTATAGACATTGAGCCTTAAAGGGTAGCTACTAAAGAGATTACGAGGATTCTATATAACTTAACGCTACTACACGAAAACCCTTCTAGCTAAAGTAATAGTATAGTAGAAGGCTAGGGCTCTCCTAGAAGGAACGAAACCGTCGACGCGAGCAGAACCTCTGCTTTTCATGTAGCCTGACCGGCCATAGAGTAAGTGACTGTTGTAAGAAGGCTGATTCTTTAGGAAAGTATTAAGCGTTTACTATAACTAGGAAGGAAATAGTATTACTTAAGAGATTTAACCTATCTAACGAAGAGCTAGAAGCTTATAGGTATAGAACGTAAGTAGAGGATAAGAAGAACTCTATCCTTAAATAATACTATAAGAGATGTTCTAGATTAGAGTATAATCTATCTCTTTAATATAAAGTAGAGATAATAGAGTTATTAATAGACACCTTGTTAGAATTATTAGATATGTCTAGTCAAGGGAATAACTAGGACAACGACCCTTAAGAAGGAGAAACATAGGCATTTATAGAAAGCTTTAACTATAGTAACTAATAGGTAGACCTTAATAGAAATAAGTTAGACTTTTAGGCCCCTTATATAACTAGAGGACAGGCTCTAGAAGTACTAGAACGATTTTAAGTTTAGAACAACCTTCTAATAAGTATTATCTTTAGGAATCTTAAAACTAACCTAGATACTATAGAAGGAAAACTAAACGTATAAGCTATTAAGAACATCTTTAAGTCTACCCTTAAGTTATAGAGAGAAAGAGATCAACCTTTTACCTAACTATAAGTAGAAGAATACTAGGTCTTAGAAGTTATATTAGAAGATATAATTATATAATAGTATAGCTATCTAAAACCTATATTAGACTAGGAATTAGAGAAGTAGTTTACTAGTAATAAACCTGACTATAACCGAGCTATAGAATAGTAAATAGTCTATGTAGTAACTAAAAGCAACTCTTAACAAGTAAAACTCTACTCTTAGAGGATTAAACCTTAAGTAGCGGAAGTTAGCTAAAGAGAATATAGTTTTATAGTCTATATAAATAGACAGGAAATCTACGCTATATTAGAAGACTACTAGTTAATAATAACTATAAAAATTAGAGGATAGGAACTCTAAGTTATAATTAACTTAGAAGTAATAGATAACTTCCTCTCTCTATTAGTACTTAAGAGGCTAAACGTCTCTATTAAGAAGATAGGACTATACTAACTAGGTATAGTTGATAGAACCGACGTAGTATATTAAAACAGAGTTATTAACTAGTAAACTATTCTAATATAAATTACTATTAAAGAATACTACTTAGATATATAATTTAACATTATAGTAATTAGTAACTAGGACGTAATACTTAGTATACTATAGATTAGTAAACATAATCTAGATATTAACTAGAAAGCTAGAATAATAACTTTTAGCTAATATAGCTATAAAGGATTATAGCCTTAACTATATAGCTAGAATAAGGTTAGCGCTACCTCTTCTAAGGCGCTAGGACACCTTGCTAAGGGTCCTCTACAGGTTAGCTAGAAAGCTAATAATATAATATCTATATAGTATAGAGAATTTGTAGAATTGTTTAAGAACCTAGAGGACTTGCGAGCTCTGCTAGAGTATCGTCTATAGGATTATAAGATTAAATTAAAAGAGGGTTATAACCTTAAGAAGTAGAAAATGTAGCCTTATAGTTAGATTAAGCTATAACGCTTTAAGAGCTATATTATCGAAGGTTTAAAGAAAGGTTATATTTAGAGATCTAAATCACCTATTCTATTAAACATGTTAGTTGTTAGTAAGAAGAACAACTCTATAGGTTAAGTCTATGTTAACTACTAAGATGTAAATAATATAATAATTAAGAACGCTTACCTACTACTAGAAGAATAATATCTACTAGATAGAATTAGCTCTACTAAGATATTTACTAAACTCGACTAATAGAACGCTTATACCTTAATTAGAATTAAGGTAGGTAATAAGTAGAAAACCGCTTTTAGATTACCCTTAGAACTCTATAAGTATATAGTAATACTATTTAGATTAGCTACTATACTAGTAACCTACTAGAGGTAGAATAATAATATTCTAGAAGGTCTTCTAGAGGTAACAGTTATTTATTACCTAGATAACATTCTAATCTACTTAGATAAAGTAGAAGAACATAAGAGCTATATACGTAAGGTTATAAAAAGACTTACTATAGTAAACTCTTGTCTTAAGTTGTTAAAATACAAGTTTAGAGTAACTTATACTAAGTTCCTAGGCTAGATAATATCTCTAGAGAGAATAGAAATTAACCTAGATAAGATAAGGGATATTATTAACTAGGAATTACTAAAAAACGTTAAAGATATTTAACGCTTCTAGAGATTTACTAACTTCTACTATTAGTTTATAGTAGACTATACTAGAATATTAAAACTAATAATAAACCTTATATATAAAGGAGTACCTTTTATATAGGACGAGATTATAGAAATAGCCTTTTAGATAATAAAGAAACGCTTTACTAAGGAACTAATCCTATATAGCTATAATCTAGAGAAACCGAGTACTATAGAAACAGACTTATTAGGTATAGTAATAGGTGCTATACACCTGTAACTAGACGAGAACGGAAAATTAATGCCTATAGCCTACTACTCTAGAACGCTAGACCTAGTATAGTAGAACTACACTATATTCGAGAAGGAACTACTTACTATAGTCTTTACTTTAGAATATTAGAAAATCTACCTCTAAGGAACGAAGTATTAGGTGACAGTCCTTACTAATTACGCTAACCTTTAGACCTTTACTACTACTAAGGAACTCATAAGTAAACGCCTTACTAGATGGTTAGAAACTCTATTATACTATAATATTATTATCTAACATGTTATAGGAACTATAAACCTAAGAGTAGACGCTCTTAGTTATAAACCAGGCTATAAAGAAGCTAGAGAATATACGAGGCTAGTAATATTAAAAGAGCTATCTAATAAAGACTTAGCTTTAACAGTTTACTAAATTATAGCTATATAGACAGTAGATCTATAGCTAGATATAATCTAGAATATATATAAAGGAAAGAACTAATACTATAATAGGAAATTATAGGTTCTAAAAGGATATATAAAGCAGTTTATTAGCAAGTACTATTTAGTACTCGCTTATAGACATTAAGAAATAAGAAGAACTACTTAGTAGATTAAATAACACTACTTTATAGACTATCTACTAGCGATTATTAAGAACGTAATAAAGGAGTATAATATCTATATCTAGAATAAGGCTTTACGCTAGCTATTATATAGATAGATAGGTACTACTTCTATTCTATAGACACCTTAGAAATTAGTCTTCTAGGATTTTATTATTAAACTACTAAAATCTAGAGACCTAATAACAGGAGTTAAATACAACTTAATCCTAGTTATTATAGAAAGACTTACTAAATATATAATACTAATACTATATATAGAGTCTAGTATAGTAGAACACCTAGTATTCGCGTACTTAAGAGACGTAATCTTAAGACACGGAATATTAATAGAGATACTCTTAGACAGAGACAAGCTCTTTACCTCGAAGTTCTAGACTACTCTTATAGAGCGATTAGGTGTAAAAAGGAAGCTTTCGACAGCTTTCTACCCCTAGACTAATAGAGAGAACAAACACATGAATCAAGTAGTTGAAACATACCTTCGTTACTATATAAACTACTAGTAGAACAACTAGGTAGAACTGTTGCCTTTAGCTTAGTTTATATATAATAGCTTAACTATAGAAATAATACTTATATTACTATTCTACGCTAACTTTAGATATAAATTACTAGTATATAATAGACTAATAAAAATAATAAGTAATAACTAGTTAGCTTAAGTATTAGCCTTAAAAATTAAAGGTCTATATAAGGAACTTATAGAGGACTTATAGTTTATAGTAGAATATAACATATACTACTATAATAAACGATATAGTTAGGAGCTAATACTAAAAGAGAGAGATAAAGTCTACTTATAGTAAAAAAACATTAATATAAAGAGACTAAGTAGGAAACTAGACTATATATATATTAGACTGTTTAAAATTAAGTAAGTAAAAGGACCTTTAAATTATAAACTAGCTCTACTAAAAATAATAAACATCTTTCTAGTATTCTACATCTCGCTTCTTAAACTAGCACTACCGAGAGTACTACTAGCTCTACTTATAGAGATCTAACTAGTTAACCTAAATACTAAGTATAAGGTTAAGAAGATTCTTAACTATAGACTTATTAGAGGTAAGATTAAATATTTAATTAAATAGTTAGATTACCTATATTTAGAGAATACTTAGGAACTAAAAGAGAATATTAGCTAGTATTTAGCAGAACTTAAGGAGTTCTATTCTTAAAACCTAAGTCTGCCTATAATACGTAGTTAGCAGGATAAGCCTCGAAAAAAGTAGGATCAAGACCGAATCCCAGAGAAGTGTTAGCAGGGAAAGTGTTAGCATGAGAGGGTATACGATTGTCTAGGGAAGCGTTTATAGCTGTAGCAGCGGCCTTAGTCTCAGCCCTTTCCTTCTCTTATATTACCTCCTCACGCTCCTTTTCCTCAGCCGCGTCTAATTCTTACAGGGACTTAAAACCACAGGCCATCATGTCGTTGCGACGACGCTATAGGAATTTCTTTTGTTTACAAAGACGTAGAATCTTCGCTATCACTTCTTCTTCCTCTTCCTCGAGCTTCTCTTCCTAGCGAGCCAGAGCCTCGTAACCATCAAGGAATTCGGGTTTGCCGTCACACCGCGAACGTCCGACGCGAACGCATTCAGAGCAACGGGTGTGTCGGGTGCTCATGATACAACTACAACTATAGGTCTAGTAATAGGAACACTTCATAGTAGCAGGAAAACCACGGTTAATAATGTCGGTTAGGAGTACCTGTCGATCGTAGGTTTTCTTAGAGGACATGTTAAAAGAGAAAGAGGCTAACAAGCCTCTGATTGTTATTTCTTAGGTCGTACTTAAGCGTAGGGACATGCTAGGCTAAGAAGGGGATAGTATCACGAATCACGTGTACACGTAACTAGTGAAGACTAGGCAGCGTCCTGACAGGTTGAGTACTATCATATACTCTTATAGTAACAGAGGGTCGCTTAGGCTAGCTAAGCGAACCAGGGATTTTAGATAGGTTAAATCACGTGACTGTCATTGATTAGTGATAATTAACTGAGCAACGCTAAGCAAGATTAGGATGATCAGGGTAATCACACTAATCAACGTGAGCAGGGAGGTTCTATATAAGACTGGCACGTCTGCCATTAGATAGGAGCTTCGTGCTCAACTTAATATTACATTGTTATCACTACCTTGACAGCTTTGTAGTTAAGTGACGAGTTTACCTCCGAGTAAACACCCAGACATTGATTGTACCTCTTTGCAAGAACAAAACCCAGCGATACTCAGTACCTTAGCTAGTTAGTTTGAGAATCGTCACATAAAGATCTACAAGGTCCCTGAAGTAACACTTCGACATAGAATAGCTGGCTGAACCCATCGCCCTGAAATTAAAGCTAATTGTTACAAATTGAACGACTTAGAGAAGGACACTATTGTTTAATATATACTTGATCTAGATTCAAGAGGATTTACGCCCTGTCTAACTAGTGTTGAAGATATAGCGAATCTCCTGCTCAAATCTCGAGGGGTACTATGCGTCAGCAAGAACTAGGCATATCGATTCATTTAACGACAACCAGAGTTAAAGACGCGTTTTAATCGCGTTTACGACTTCCAAAGAGCCTTGTACGAAGATCTAGAGCTCATTAGCACGTGGTATTGACTAG
>LKTO01001021.1:0-11771 GCA_001399465.1 Hymenoscyphus scutula | reverse complement strand
TCTCTATCTAAGAGTATCTCTATTAATATTCTATATCTTGAGATTACGTCTCTTAAGTATATAAATACTAGATGTTCTACTATACTAGACTCTATATATAGTATTAGTATTATATATTTAGTAAGTCTTTCTATAATAACTAGGATTAAGTTATATTTAACTTCTATTATTAGGTCTCTAGATTTTAGTAGCTTAATAATGAAATCCTAAGAGACTAATTTCTAAGGTATCTATAGAATAGAAGTAGTATCTATCTATCTATATAGTAGCTAGCGTAAAGCCTTATTCTAGATATAGGTATTATACTTCTTTATTACATCCTTAACAATCGCTAGTAGATAGTCTATAAAGTAATATTATTTAATCTACTAAGTAGTTCTTCTTATTCCTTAGTGTCTATAAGCGAGTACTAAATAGTACTTACTAATAAACTACTTTATATATTCTTTTAGAACCTATAATTTCCTGTTATAGTACTAGTTCTTTCCTTCGTATATATCCTAGATCACGTCTAGCTATAGATCTACTATCTAAGTAGCTATAATTTAATAAACCGTCGGAGCTAAGTCTCTATTTAGTAGTTCTTTTAATATTACTAACCTTATATATTCCCTAGCCTCTTTATAGCCTAGTTTACGACTAAGAGCATCTACTCTTAGGTTTATTATTCCTATAACATATTAGATAACGATATTATAATATAATAGAGTTTCTGACCACCTAGTAAGGCGCTTACTTATAAGTTCCTTAGTAGTAGTAAAGGTTCGAAGATTAGCGTGATTAGTAAGAACTATTACCTAATGCTTTATTCCTTAGAGGTAGATTTTCTAATGTTCTAAAGTAAAGACTATAGTAAGTAGTTCCTTCTCGAATATAGTGTAGTTCTACTATACCAGGTCTAGCGTTCTAGAGTAGTAGGCTACAGGTATCAATTTTCTGTTTTCGTCTAGTTATAGATATATAGTACCTATTACTATACCTAATAAGTCTGTTTCTATAGTACTCGGTTTCTCTAGATCGTAGCTATATAGGATTAGTTCCTTAGTAAAGCATTTCTTTATTATCTAAAAGGCTGTTTCTATAATCTCGTTCTATATAAAAGGTACTTCTTTATATATAAGGTTTATTATTAGTTTTAATATTCTAGCGTAGTCTACTATAAACTGACGGCAGAAGTTAGTAAATCCCTAGAAACGTTAAATGTCTTTAATGTTTTTTAGTAATTTCTAGTTAATAATATCTCTTATTTTATCTAGGTTAATTTCTATTCTTTCTAGAGATATTATCTAGCCTAGAAACTTAGTATAAGTTACTCTAAACTTATATTTTAATAACTTAAGATAAGAGTTTACTATAGTAAGTCTTTTTATAACCTTATATATATAACTCTTATATTTCTCTACTTTATCTAAGTAGATTAGAATATTATCTAGATAATAAATAACTGTTACCTCTAGAAGACCTTCTAGAATGTTATTATTCTATCTCTAGTAGGTTACTAGCGCGGTAGCTAAACTAAATAGTATTACTATATACTTATAGAGTCCTAAAGGTAATCTAAAAGCGGTTTTCTACTTATTACCTACCTTAATTCTAATTAAGGTATAAGCGTTCTATTAGTCGAGTTTTATAAATATCTTAGTAGAGCTAATTCTATCTAGTAGATATTGTTCTTCTAGTAGTAGGTAAGCGTCCTTAATTGTTATATTATTTATATCTTAGTAGTTAATATAGACTTGACCTGTTAGGTTGTCCTTTTTACTAACAACTAATATATTTAATAGAATAGGTGATTTAGATCTCTAAATATAACCTTTCTTTAAACCTTCGACAATATAGCTCTTAAAGTGTTATAGCTTGATCTAACTATAAGGCTATATTTTCTATTTCTTAAGGTTATAACCCTCTTTTAATTTAATCTTATAATCCTATAGACGATGTTCTAGTAGAGCTTGTAAGTCCTCTAGGTTCTTAAACAATTCCGCGAATTCTCTATACTACACAGGTATAATGTTATCAGCTTTCTTGCTAACCTGTAGAGGACCCTCGGCAAGGTGTCCTAGCGCCTTAGAAGAGGTGGCGCTAACCTTGTTCTAGCTATATAGTCAAGGCTGTGATCCTTCGTAGTTATATTAGCTGAAAGTTATTATTCAGGCTTTCTAGTTGATATCTAGATTATGTTCGCTAATCTATAGTATACTAAGTATTATATTATAGCTACTAATTACTATAATGTTGAATTATATATCTAAGTGGTGTCCTTTAATAGTAACTTACGTTAGGATAGTTTACTAATTAATAACTCCGTTTTAATATACTATGTCTGTTCTATTAACTATACCTAGTCGGTATAGTCCTATCTTCTTAATAGAGACGTTCAGCCTCTTAAGAGCTAAGGGCGAAAGGAAGTTGCCTGTTACTCCTAAGTTAATTATAACCTAGAGTTCCTTTCCTCTAATTTTTATAGTTACTGTTAACTAGTAGTCTTCTAACGTAGCGTAGATTTCTCGTCTATTTATGTAGACTGTGAAACTATGTTCTCTTCTACTAATTTCTCTTCTTTAAGAGTTATCCCTCTAGGGGTAGAGTATTACTTACTAGGAGTCGCTCTCTACTATTCTATAGACTATTTACTACTCTATTATTCAGCTATAGTTAGGTTTATTACTAGTAAACTATTTCTCTAATTTCTAGTCTAAGGTAGGTTTTAGGTAGTAACGCTACTATATAATCACATTTCCTAATATAACTTCTAGAGCCTAGCGTTCTTCTACTTATAGTTAGGTAAAAGGTTAATCTCTTTCCCTCTATAATTTAAGAGTAGATTTAAAGATGTCCTCGATAGCCTATATATTTAGTTTTCCTTCTATCGTGTCTAGGTTGCTTTTAAGATTTCTAAAGATAATACTTATTAGGAGGTTGTCCTAAACTCGAAATCGTCCTAGCACTTCTAGAGCCTGTCCTCTAGTCGCGTAAGGGGCCTAAAAATCTAACTTGTTTCTATCAAGGTCTACCTATCGGTTACTACAGTCGAAACATCCTATGAATACCTATGTTTCTTCTACTTAAGGGTTGTCGTCCTAGTTATTTCCTTAACTAGATAAGTCTATTAATTCTAGTAATAAGACTAACGATAACTCTACTATCTCTACTTCGCGTTATAGAGGCAGGTTATGCTCTAATTTAGAACGTCCCTTGTAGTATCGTTTAAGGATAGAGTTCTCCTTATTCTCTACTTATGTTCTATACCCGCGAGCTTCTAGCTCCTTGTTAGATAGGTTAAATCTCTTAAGTAATGCTATTTCCTTCCTAGTTGTAGTAAACGCTTGATGCTTTCCTAAGGAATTAGCCTTCTTACGACAGTTACTTGCTCTATAGCTGGTCAGGCTATATAAAAAGTAGAGGTTCTACTCACGTCGTCGGTTTCGTTCCTTTTAGGAGAGCCCTAGCCTTCTACTATGTTATTGCTTTAGCTAGAAGGGCTTTCGTATGGTGGCGTTGAGTTATATAGGATCTCTATAATCTCTTTGTTAGCTACCCTTTGAGGCTTGATGTCTGTAGCTACTCTTCTTTTCTAGCATTCGTTCGTAATTGCGATTGTTGATTTTGATAGCTTTGTTAGTTAGTAGGTTTAACGTGTTAGGGAAATTGTCTCTGGCTAGCTTATTCTTTACGCTGTTCTTGAGTCCTCGGTAGAATTGCTCTCTTAGAGCTTCGTTGTTCTATTCTATGCGCGTAGAGTATTATTGAAACTACGACGTATACTTAGCTGCGGATCCTTGTTGCTTTAAGGCGTATAGTGTACGAACTGCTTTCTTCTTTATGTCTATGTTCTTAAACGCTTAGTTTATTCCTAACTTGAATCCCTTGATATTTCTAAATAAATCCTTGGTCTAGTCTGTTATAGAGGTAGAGACCTTCCTATCGATTGTCCTATTAGCCTAGAAATCTTCTAGGTAAGGTTCTATCTAGTTGTAGGCTGCTCCTTCTAGTCGTGTAGTGATCTAGATGACTTGGTCCGTCTTATAGGTGAACTGACTTATATAGAAGGAGAGGTACATAGATGCCTTTATAAGGAACTCCGCGAGTTTCTTAGGCGATCTATCGAATAGTTTTGAGAGAGGAATTTTAACTTCCTCTCGAGTAGTGATAGTTAGCGCCACAGTTAGTATAGGTGGGGTTACTACTAGTGTACGTAGGGTAGATAAAGTAGCTAACATCGTATCAATTGACTTCTAAGCTTAGGTGCTTAAAGTGTAACGATTCTCAAACTAACTAACTAAGGTACTAAGTATCGCTAGAGTTTAGTCTTGTAAAGAAGTATAATTAAGGGCTAGGTGTTTACTTAGAGGTAAACTCGTTACTTAACTATAAAGCTGTTAAGGTAGTGATAATAATGTAATATTAAGTTAAGCACGAAGCTCCTATCTAACAACAGACGTACTAGTCTTATATAGAACCTTCGTTCCCCGCTAGAGTCTCTCGCTTAAGAGGACTACCTATATTAGAGTCTCTCGCTTAAAGAGAGTCCTAAATATTAAGGACTCTAATGGCCCCCAAGGACTCTATCACGTGAGGACTCCATCACGTGATCCGTACTAATATAATGAGATCCTATACTAATAGCTTAATGCCGTACTAGTGCTTTACTAAGGGTTTATATATAAATAGTGTTCTAATCTGTTAGGACGCCGCCTAGTCTTCACTTATTATATGTTAGTACGTAGTTCGTGATAGTTAGGTAGCTTCTTAGTTATAATTAAGTATACTCTTCTAAGTAGGCTATAGTAGCGTTCTACTGTTCTAATTAAGTTATAGGCTTCTATAGATACAACCTTAGTATAAATTTCTATTAAACCTATAAATTACTTAAATTCCTTACTTATAAAGTTCTTACTAGCGTTATAAGTAATTAAATCTAAGAGTCTAAGGTAAGTATTAATCTAGTACTTCTATAGCTTTTTCTATATATACTTAGCTAAGATCTAATGTAGCTACTTACCTGTCTGAAAACAAGTATATTTATCTATAATATATAATAGAGGCTAGCTCTTAATATATATAATATTAATATAGATATTATAGTTAAACTTAATATTATCGTAGAGAGTAAAGTAGAAGTAGCTAGAGGATTTTCTATACTTCTAGTAGTAGTAGTAGTACTTGTTTAGGTGCTTAACTATACCTAGGTTAATATTATAGCTAGCGCGCTCTAGTAGAAGCTAGAGGCGGCTAATAGATAGGTGTCTAAAGCGCCTATAGAGTCAGCGAATCTCAGTCTCTATTAGTTAGCTTAGGGACTCCTATAGGAAGGAGTATAAAGACTCTCTCTAAACTAGAAAGAGGTGTCTAAAGCGCTATACTACTAACACTTCGCCTTTTAAGGTAATAAGTGTGTTTTTAAGGTTATTAAAGTAGACTCCTAGCTTATCTATATCTACTAAGTAAAGTAGAAAGAGAGTGTCTATCTAAAGTATATAGAATTCAACTAGGCTAATAGGTAAATTAATATATATAGAGCCTAGTAATACCGCTATACTAATACTAAATTTAATAGTTACTTTACTCTCTATAGCTATAGTAATTAGAGTGTTCTAAATTAATTTATATACTAAGTATTAGTTATATCCTATAGTTAACTTTAAGGCTATACCTATATTAATTATAATACTAAACTAGTAGTTTAAGTTATAGCGTTTAGCTTCTATAGCTATTAGAGTCTTAATTTCCTCGTCTTTAGCAGGTGGGGTAGGTAGTAAGCTTATAAAAGTATAAAAACAGGCTGCCTTAGAGAGCTTAGAAGTAATACTTGTAGCGCTCGAAGTACTAATTTAGCTAAGTAAAGTCATAAAGCTTTCGCTCTTACTCTCTTTAAGATTAGAGGCATCTAAGAGCTCTTATTCTTCGCTATCTTTAAGTGTAGTAGTATAGAATGCCTTGTTGTAGAAGCTGAATTGTCCTCCTTCGTACTTAAGGATGTAATATCTAAATGACCTTTTAAAGGCAGGTTTATTAAATTCCCCTCTAAGCTTATTTTAATATCTTAACTTAAAGCGATCTCTTACCTAGTTACGCTTATGCTTAGGGTAGTTTATTAACTAGTAGCCTTACTTCTTATAGATAAAGCATTACTTCTTATTCTTATAGTAGTTACTTCTACAATAGCCGCGCCTCTAGCTTATACGTGAGTTACTACGTAAGGATTAGAACCTGCGGTCTGTTATATAGATTGTTACTAGGCTGGTAGTAGTAGTACTATAGGCATGCTCGTAGGTAGTAATTAACGTCTTAAGAGTACTAATAGTAGCTAACAGTTAAGAAGAGAGCGAAGGGGAGGAGTATACTATCTAGTACTTAGGAGTATCCTAGTAAGCGAGTATAAGCTTATTTAAGAGAAAGGAGTTAGTCTAGAGGTCCTAGGTAAGTCTATAGCGGAGTACTTAGAGCCTAGCTACTAGGAGTTGAAAGGACTAAGTAGTTATCTTATCTAGGTTCTAGGATTTAATAAGGTTAAGACTTAGGTTGTTCTATTCTATAAGCGTGGCTCGCTTATAGCTTATGTCTTTAAAGTAGTCCTGAATAGTATAGTAGAGGTCTTGAAAAGGTAGGTTAGCAGTAGTAAGAGTTATATAGTAAAAGTCTAAAGCTAGCCTCTTAAGTATAATAGGTAGAGCTTTTGCGTAGGCTGCCTCAGGTATATTACACCTAATATAGATATTAAAGAGTATTATAACTTTAAGTCTAAAGTTGTCGCTAGTACCTCTATACTTTATATCGTCCGTGTAGGTCTTTACTAAGTTCGTCAATTCTCGTCTATACTCTAGTTTTACTTACAATTAGGCAAGAGTTAGCTGCTATAGTTATATAGGAGATGCGGGGGGTACTAGAGGTATAGGTTATATAGGAGGTACAGGGGGCAAAGTACTACCGGTGGCTGTCTAGGTAGCTTGTACTTATACTTGCTAGGGTTGCTAGAACTAGTATGTAGTAGAGAAGTTTATACGCTAACTTAGCTGTGCTGTGCCTGCTGGGGGCCTATATGTAAGAATTCCTTGTAGTTGTTATACTGTAGCAGTTCTAAGAAGAGTAGAGTCTTAAGTAGTGCTTTAAGGATTGCCTTGAGTACCTTAAGGTTGAGCAAGCTGTTAAGTAGGTACTTAAGCAGGTAGTTGAGTAGGCGATTAAGTAGGAGAAGTACTTTAAGGTTGAAGAGGATCTCTATATTAAAAGGAGGGATTATATATTGTCTTATATCGTCGGTTAAATCCTACTGAGTTAGTATCCTTACCTTTTATAATACTAAGTATCTCCTCATCTATCTATTTAACCAGGTCAATCTCCTTTAGAGTATTAATAAGTACTATAGCTATATATACCTTTTTACTGTCTATTTTAATCTATATACCTCTATAACAAAGTACCTTATATAACTTAATAACTTGGGATTTATTTACTATTGTAAAGTAATCTTTATCCTAGTCTTTAAAGTCTTCTTAAAAGATAGCCTAAAGTACTTCATCGTCGTCTTCCATCTGTTCGTACTTGTCGATGTGCTTAGTAATAAACTTTGTAAGGTCCTCCTTACTAAGCTCGATTTGTAGCTCTATTAGTTCAGCTATAATGTTACTAAGCAAGAGAGGTATAGAAAGTAGAGTGTAGAAAGCCTTGGATTCCGGCTAAATTAGGTGTAGAGTATAGAGGTGTAGAAGCCTTAGATTCTAGCTAAATTAGGTATAGGGTGTTTAAAGCCTTTAGAATCTAGCTTTGCCGAGGTTTAAAGGTGTTTGCGGATTAAGAGGTAAATCCGCTAAATGTTATAAGGGTGTAAATGAGGGTGTAAATGAGAGTATAAATGAGAGTTTAAATAAGAGTATAGCTAGAGGTATAGCTAAAGGTATAGATGAGGGTACTAATAGCGATCAAGTTGTAAGCGTTTAGTCTTTACAATTCTAGCACTTATAAGGTACTTGTTACAGTAGTAAAGTTAATAGCCAGCGATCCGAGAAGGTGGCTCTTTACTCTTTAAGTTTTAATACTACCACACTATACTATAACGTACCACGATCCGAGAAGGGGCAGAGGTATATAATAAGTGTATCTAATCTGCGCGCGCTTACTAATCAGTGTTAGTACAACCTAGTAGTCGTAACGACAGCGAATATAGAATTCAGGTCACCTTCTCTTTAGAGGTAACTAAATCGGTATATTCATTTGTTTGTAAAGAGTAAAGGTAAAGAGAGATAGTACTCTACAAGCTTAAGTATGTAAGTAGTAAGCCACTTATATGACCTAAAGTATATAGATCTACTAGGCTCTCGTACAAGGTGCTATTTACTAGAATTATATACCGACAATTATTAAGGAAACAGACGACTACTTAAGAGTATATAAAGCTAGAATATACTAGCCTATAAACTAAGGAAACCTTAGAATACTATAGACCTTTTAGAGATAATCTATAGATACTCTTTAGTAAAAATCATATAATAGAGTTACCTATAAAGTGTCTATAGAGAGTATAGATTAGAAACTAGTACCTATAAGAGTCTTAACAACTAGTACTTAGCGTACTAAATAGGTTCCTTAGAAAGAAAAAGATAATCGTTTTCGTACTAGGCGCTATATCTATTATAGAGCTACTAGTTATTTTACTCGAGTATATCTATACGAACTAGTAAAGCGGCCTATAATAACTTATACAGCTTATAACTAGAAGATAGAAGTTAAGGAAGTAGAGCTAGAGTTAGAAGAAGAAGAGCTCTTAGATTTAGAAAACTAGTAGCTTCTATTAGAAACTATAGATAGAAGCGAGAAAGAGAGCTATTAGTAATAGACACTTAGAGATAGTTTAAGTAGAAATATATAACATAGTTTATTAGTACCTCGCTACTTGAAATCTTATATAAAAAACGTCTATATATAACTATATACTTTAAGTATATATTAATAAAAAAATCTAAAATTAAAATTTTAGTTTTATTAATATAAGAGTATTCTTAATTCTTAGTTTTTAAATATTACTTATCTTATATTAAAATGTTATTAGATAAAGGAAAATTTACTAATAATTATAGAGGTATTTTTAAGCGAATTATTAATTAAAACTAGTAAAGAATTAAAATTAATATTATTATAATATTAAACTCTTATTTCCTTAGTAAAATTTTAATTTTATATTTTTTTATTAATATATATATAAAGTATATAGTTATATATAGACGTTTTTTATATAAGATTTCAAGTAGCGAGGTACTAATATTAGCGAGGTACTAATAAACTATATTAGATAAAAAAGCTCTTCTTATATTAGTATTAGTAAATAGAGTAGCTACTTTATAAGCCTTAGTAGATTTAGAGTGTTTAGTTTATAGAATTATTTTAAACCTTTTTATTCGTCGCTATTAACTCTCTTATATATAAATTAAACCTCGATATCTATAGTTAGTAGAAGAGAGCTTAGAGAATATAGTATTATAGGTTATTTCCTTTAGTATAGATATTAGAGAGTACTAGTAGAAGTAAGTTTATACTTATATAGTCTCTAGAATTAAAGGCTACGAAATAATTCTAGGAAAGTTATAGTTATAAAGAGAACAGGTATTACTTAACGTAACTAAAGAATACTTATACTTCTAGAACTCTAGATTAGAAGTCTATAGCGAACTAGAAAAAGGCTCTTATAGTTATAGACTAGTAAGCGTATCTACCTTTTACTTTCTTATAGGTTAAAAATAAAAGCTATAGGTCTTTATAGTAAGCCTTATAGATATTATAAAAGCGTTAGCGAAGAAGAAGTATATAGACTCGCGAACGAAGCTGTCTAGCTAGATTAGTTCTAAATTCTACTCTATATTTAATAGAAAAGAGGTAGACAAGTTACTAGTATATTAAGAGAGAACTAATTATAGTATTAAGCTCTTATAGACCGCTAGCGAGTTAGAGAGAATAGTTCTCTAGAGACTACTCTATATATAACGATTCTTAAACTAACTAACTAAGGTAACTAAGTATCGCTAGAGTTTATTCTTATAAAGAGATTCAATTGTAGACTAGGTGTTTACTTAGAGGTAAACTCGTTACTTAACTATAAAGCTGTCAAGGTATTAGTAATAATATAATATTAAGGTTAAGTATAAGGCTCCTATCTAATAGTAGACGTACTAGTCTTATATAGAATCTTTCTACTTATAGATCTACTCTAGATCCTAGGACCTCTTTAGATCTCTAGAGGATCCTTAGAGATCTATTATATAATTATAACTATATAAAATCCTTAGATCGCTTAGCTAATCTAAGCAACCTGTCTAATACTATAAGAGTATATAATAGTACTTAACCTATTAGAGCGCCGCCTAGTCTTTACTAGTTATATATATATATAATTTATAACACTATCCTCTTCTTAGTCTAGTATATCTCTATACTTAAGTATAACCTAGGAAATATTATTAGAAGACTAGTAGCCCTCTCCTGTTATAATGTTTTTAATAACACTATAAGTAGATACTTATAAAAAGAAGAAAGAAAGGTTTCAACTTACTAATAATATTAAAAACACTTAATATAAAGTTATAGCCTGTTCTCGATACTTCTTATAAGGCTAGTAGTGTCTTATAGACGAATCCTAATCTAGCTGTTACGCTAAATACGTTTATATGAAGTTAAAATATAATAGAGGTAGTAATTCCTAGAGTAAGAGCATCTCTACTAAAAAAGAGTAGAAATCTCTAGATACTTAGAAGAAGCGCCTATAAGATAAAGAGGAGGCTACTATAGCTAAGATCCTTCGGCTATAAAAGTAGTAGAAGTTTATCTAGAAGTATTATAAGGAAATAGCTTATTAGAGACTTAAATTTATTAATAAACTTAATACTATAGAGGAATTAGAAAAGAGTTAACAGAAAGAATAGAAGGACAGAGAGAAGTAAGATGTAGAGACCGCTCGACTAGCTACCTTCTACACCTCTACTACGTTCGACCCGATTCCTAACCTAGGTCTTAACTCTAGTTTCTTTAAGGCTTTTCCTACTAACTACGTACTATAAGTAGACTTAGATTTTAGAAATAGAACTCCTCTAGTTCTACTAAGTACTAGCTAATATTCTTTTTTAGCTTCTAAGTGTTCTCTAAATATAGGTAATCTAACTATTTAATTAAATACTTAATCTTACCTTTAATAAGTCTATAGTTAAGAATCTTCTCGACCTTATACTTAGTATTTAGGTTAACTAGCTAGATCTCTATAAGTAGAGCTAGTAGTACTCCTAGTAGTACTAGTTTAAGAAGTAAGATATAGAATACTAGAAAGATGTTTATTATTTTTAGTAGAGCTAGTTTATAATTTAAAGGTCCTTTTACTTACTTAATTTTAAATAGTCTAATATATATATAGTCTAGTTTTCTACTTAGTCTCTTTATATTAATGTTTTTTTACTATAAGTAGACTTTATCTCTCTCTTTTAGTATTAGCTTCTAACTACGTCGTTTATTATAGTAGTATATATTATACTCTACTATAAACTATAGGTCCTCTATAAGTTTCTTATATAAGCCTTTAATCTTTAAGGCTAACACTTAAGCTAACTAGTTATTACTTATTATTTTTATTAGTCTATTATATACTAGTAATTTATATCTAAAGTTAGTATAGAATAGTAATATAAGTATTATTTCTATAGTTAAGCTATTATATATAAACTAAGCTAAAGGTAATAGTTCTACCTAGTTGTTCTACTAGTAGTTTATATAGTAATAGAGGTATATTTCAACTA